>PJEM01005363.1:0-14557 GCA_004023845.1 Helogale parvula
CATAGAAGAGCGAGGAGTCCAGGAAGTAGACGGGCAGGTAGAGAGAGCGTCACGCGCGGTAGCCGCACTGCACCTGCACACCGTCGGCGTGCGTGGTCTCGCGTGTGTCCACCAGGAGGAGCCAGAGCACGCAGTAGGCGCAGGTGCCCAGCCACACCGAAGCCGAAGCCGCAATGCGCTTGGCGCGTGCCACGGTGCACAGGGTTTGGGCGCGCAGCGGGTGGTAGATGGCGAGGTAGCGCTCCACTGTGAACACGGTGATGGAGCCCCTGGACGTGCTGATGCCCACGTACTGCAGGTAGATGATGCTCAGGCAGCCTGGGTGGCTGAAGACCCAAACCCAGGCGGACGCCGCCTCGGCTACGGCGGGCACTCCGGCCGCCAGAAGCACCAGCAGGTCCGCTGCAGGCGTGACCATGTGACGGCTCCGGAGCACCACCAGGACCACCACAGCGTTGCCCGCCGCACCCAAGGCGCACAGGAGAGGCACCAGGGTCAAGGTCACCGCTTGTACAGCCGGCGGAAGCTGGGAGATGCTGCCCGGGCTCCACGCGTTCGCGAGCTCAGGCGCTCGGTGTGGTTCTCCATGCGTGCGGGTCCGCCCAGCATCCCGAAGGCAGTGACGGGCTGGGGGAATTACCCAGCTGCAAGGCTGCCCTCCGGAGATCTGGAGACGCTCTCCTCGAGGGAAGTTGGGGCTCCGGCCGCTGTCTCCGGCTGAACAGGTTTCTCCGGCTCCGGGCGGCCGAGGACTCCGAGGAAACAGGAGCAGGAGGAACTTGGAGATGGGCGTGTGCAGTTCAGTTTCCAAGACGACTTTTAAGCCTGAAGTGGCTCGATCTTTCCCGGGTGAGGTTTACTGCAGGGCGCGTCGCAGGCGGTCGTGTGGCGCTCCAGGAGGGCACTGGGCGCCCAGATGCCGCCCCCTACAGGGCCCACTGCGGCAGCCTCTCAGGTCTTTCCTCCGCTCGCAGGTTCGCGGGTCCCAGGACTCCGATCTGGGGTGTCCCGTCAACCAGATGCCGTGTGTGGTGTTGGGTCTCCGCCTCGTTTGGCTTTCTCTTGGCTCCGCTTTCCGCGACCACCCCTAGACGGCTCGCTCCACGGTACGCTGGGCTGATTCTGGGTGACCCAGCTCAGCACCCATTCTTTCCCACCGGCTCCTGGCCCCGCACCCCGGACACTTTGGGGCAGGTGGGGGATGCAAGGTGCGGAGGGAAAGGATGCTTAACGCAACACCCTACTCCCTACTCCCGGAGCCTTTGCCCTGGGCTTTGGTTCCCTCCCCTCTCTCTCTACGGGGGCAGCTTCACTGGGCAATGGGGGAGGAGCCGGCCACCCGTTGGCTTCTGAAATCAATCCAGAAATCTTATCTTGTTTTCACTGGCCAAAACCTCAGTCCTGCTATTGACAAATGGCGAGCGGAGGCACTGAGCTGCTGGGAAGGGAGGGTATGTGCCCATCTAGACTTGGGTTGGCCCTGCCTCCTCCTAAATTAGTTACTTTTCACTTTCAACTGCTATCCTTTCCCAGTCTTCTTTTCTTCCTCCTGCAGAAGATCTGGAAATTCTTGGCAGGTGTGCGCCACCCTCACAAGGATCTCTCGGGTCTCCAAGACTGTGCCACTCACTAGGCACGAACCAGTTAGGAATCCTTGGCTCTGTGTCTGCTAGGGAAAAGGTGCATAATGGTAGCTGAATGAAAGCTTGTTTTTTCCTGAAGGCAGAACCTACTAAGCCTCATGAAAGGGCTGCTTTCCAGGGAGCCTAGCTCAGTGCCTGCACATAGCAGATGCCATGGGATTGTCTGCTGCTTCCGACCCATCAATTATGCTCTTTAAAAATGATTTCTTCATCTGGGAGGCTTACATGAGTGACAGAGGGAAAAAATCCATGCAAAGGGCTTAGGTGTGCCCGACTGAGGCATGGGGTGAATTTATTAGTGATGACAGTTAACATGGATCCCTCCCCCCTTATGTATGACCCCTAGACTCTCAGCCTACAGATCTGATAAATGGACAAGAAATGAACGATGGGGAAGATGGCAGGGAAGTATCTTGGGAGTACCAGCCGGGGTCCAGGGCATCCCCCACCGCCAGTCTTTATAAGGATGATGCTAGTGTGTATGAAGCACCTACTATTGTCCGGTGATGCTCTGTGTGCTTTGTATGTATTAATTCCTTCTATAATCACAACATCTTATGGGGATGCTATTATTAGATCCCCATTTTGTAGACAAAGAAATTGAGGCTTAGAGCAGTTAAATGACTGGCTCAAGGATACATAGGTTAGTAAGGTGGGTGGGGGCTACCAGCATTTTAGCCCAGTGGTTTGGCTGTAGAGTCTCCGTTCTTACACGTCCTCAGCCCCCGCCCAACACACACACACACATACACACACACACACACACACACGCTCGCGTGCGCACTCACACTCTACTTCTCAGCACTAAACTCTTCTCTGGGAGTTTCAGCAATAACAGTAGCAAAGCATTCTACTCAGAGCCAACCATGGTGCCAGGCGTCTTATAACCATTGTCTTTATTTCCCATGGCCCTGTCTAGGCAGATATTATTAGTTCCATTTTATAGATGAGGACATTGAAGTCCAGAGAGGAATGATCTCCAACGTGACGCAGTCAGGGGCCAGGCAGGAAGCAGAGCCCCACTCTCCTTGTCCCCACCCCAATCCCAGTGTCCCCTACTCAGCTCTTTCCAGGGCACCAAATGCCGGGTAAGTCCAGGGTTCCTCCTTCCCGGTCCACAGAGTGACGGTCCTCCTGGGTGTGGTCCAGGGCAATCCTTTTAGCCATATTAACTGCAAGTGGTTCTTTGGGCTTCTCTCCGTCTAAGTCTGCCGGCTCAGCTCTCTCTCCTGCCTGCCTGAGCTCTTCAGTTGCTGGGAGCAAAGGGCAGTTCTTGACAATGAACTACCTGCATCTCACGTGGAACTCTTTATTTTTGCATAGCACACCTTCTCCATCTCGAGTCTTCTCATCTTAGGAAAGGCACCAGTTGCCAAAACCAAATATTCGGGAATTATTTCTCTCTCTCTTTCTCACCGCTGATATCCAATGCTTAAGCGAATCCTCAATTCTACCTCCAAAACACACTTCACGTTAATCCACCTTTCACCACTGCATCCTCTTCCAGCACTTTCCTCCGTTCTTACCCTCTTTTCTTAATTTACATTTATTTATCGCTGAGAGACAGAGAGAGACAGAGCACAAGTGGTGGAGGGGCAGAGAAAGAGAGGGAGACACAGAATCTGAAGCAGGCTCCAGGCTCTAGGTCCAGAGCTGTCAGCACCGAGCCCGACACGGGCTCGAACTGACAAACCGTGAGATCATGACCTGAGCTGAAGTCAGACACTTAACTGACTGAGCCACCCAGGCGCCCCCGTCCTTAACCTCTCGATGAGACAACTGTAATTGTTCCCCAATGGGTCTCCACTATGTTCTTGCCCCTCACTCTACAGCCTCTTCATACAGAATCAAGTGATCTCTTAAAAATGTAAGCCATTCCCCTGCTTACACGCTTCAACGGCATCCTTTCGCACTTAAAATTAATCCAAATGCCTCCCGCAAGCCCTAGAATGCCCTGCATGAAAGGGCTCCCTCTACCTCACCATCTTTCTTGTGATGCCTCAGTCAGAGCCTCCATCTTTCTGTCTGACTTACAAGGTGCGATGGCTGAATAGTGTCTCCCCAACATTCATGTCTACCCTGAACCCCAGACGTGCCCTTGTTTGGAAATAGGCCTTTGCCCATATCATTAGTTAGGATGAGGTCATCCTGGATTAGGAATGAGTCAGACATTCACATGGGCGGAGCCACACGAAGACAGAGGCAGAAATTGGGGCCACGGCTACAAGCCAAGGAAGAAGCTAGGAAGAGGCATGGAAAGATTCTGCCCCTTGACCCTCAGCAGGGGCATGGCCTTGTTGACACCTGGACTGCAGACTTCCAGCCTCCAGCAACTGTGAAGCTGTTATTTTAACCCCCTCAGTCTGAGGCGCTTTGTGACAGCAGCCGTGGAAAGCAGATGCACAAGGGAAGCGCCTGCCTGTCTCGGAGCCTCTTTGTACATGACTTCTGCAACTCAGTGCCCAGCCCAGATGCCCCCAGTTGTGGGCATGTGATCCCTAGGGTGGGAGTGAAGGTCATGCCAACCAGTGGGGAAACAGAGACTCCATTCACTCAGTCATTCAACAAATACTCGCAGAACTCCTGCTCCACGCTGGATACGGGGGCTAGCGCAGTGAACAAGAGAGCCGCTGACTTGTGCGCTCACACACTCATTCGCTTGCTGCTCATGCATTCATTCATTCAACAAATATTGCTGTGGGCCTAGACACATTGTAGAGGTTATTTTTTTTTTAGAAATAATTTTGTAAAGTTAATTTGTTTGGGGGTGGGGAGGGGCAGAGAGAATCCCAAGCTGACTCTGTGCTGTCAGCACAGAGCCCGATGCAAGGCTCGATCTCACAAACTGAGATCATGACCTGAGTTGAAATCAAGAGTCAAGACACTTAACCAACTGAGCCACTCAGACGCACCCATTGTAAAGGTCTTTAATAACGGTCCAGATTGTTTCTCATTGCTTTCATGAGAGGTGGGGTTTCTGTGCCCGTCCCTTGGATCTAGGCGGGCCTGTGACTTCTTCAACAGATAGAGCATGACAGCAGCAGGGCTGTGGGACTTTGAGAATAGGTCATAAAGGGCCACCAGCTTCCACCTCCCGAAACATTCTCGGATGATTGCTTTTGGCATGCTGCTTCTCAGAACCCGGATGCTATGAGAGGTCCAAGCCACAGAAGCAGCCACGTATAGGTACTTTGGTCCACAGTCCAGATGTGACATCCCAGCTCAGACTTCAGACATGTCAGTGAAGAAGCCTCCAGATTCCAGCCCGCAGCCCTTTGAGTCACTCCAGCTGAGACCCAAGGCATCACAGAGCAAAGACAAGCCCTCCCCACTGTCCTGTCCTGTTCAGATTCCTAACCCAGTCCGCGAGCATTAGAGCATGGGCTGTTGGTTTATGTCACTAAGTTCAGGGTGGTTGGTACATCATAACAGATAGTAGCAGGACACATGTGAATTGGATTGTCACCAGCTACCAGGAAGCAAAGATTGTCACCTTGGGAAGAAACCCACTCAATAATTTAACACATGTTCACTGGTTTTGTAGGGACCGATCTGGGTCACTGAGATGAATAGTCAGCTCTGAGAATTAGGCAGAGTGGGCATGACGGCCCCCATTTTGCAGATGAGGAAGCTGAGGTGAAGTGGCGAAGAGAGATGAAGTGACCTACTTGGTGTCACATGGACGACAGGGGACACAGTAGGCACTGGAGCCGTATCTAAATCTCAACCAGACCCTTCCCTTCTGAGGGCACTTTGGGCAGGAGGCAGCCGTGAACACAGAAGACTTGTCCTGGTCTCCCAGCACACAGACTAGTAAGGAAGGAAGGCAGCAAACAACTAGATCACTAGACTTGCCCTAAGAGGTTTTTTCTTTTTAATTTTTTTGACATTTATTTATTTTTGAGAAACAGAGAGAAACAGTGTGATCAGGGGAGGGGCAGAGAGAGAGAGAGGGAGACACAGAATCCGAAGCAGGCTCCAGGCTCCGAGCTGCCAGCACAGAGTCTGATGTGGGGCTCGAACCAACGAACCGTGAGATCATGACCTGAGCTGAAGTCGGACGCTCAACCAACTGAGCCACCCAGGCCCCCCCTCCAAGAGGTTTTTAAAATTGTTTTTAATGTTTATTTATTTTTCAGAGAGAGACAGCATGAGTGGGGGAGGGGCAGAGAGAGAGGGAGATACAGAATCCGAAGCAGGCTGCAGGCTCCGAGCTAGCTGTCAGCACAGAGCCCAACGTGGGGCTCGAACCCATGAACCAAGAGAGCATGCTCTGAGCCGAAGTGGACACTTAGCCAACTGAAACACCCAGGCGCCCCCCCCATAAGAGTTTTGAAGGTATTATGGCAATGTGTGTTGGGGAGCCATGTCTAGTCTGCAGTGAGGCTTGGGTACAGGATTCAGTGATTGCGACCCCAAGAAAATGACAAGTCAGCCAGCAGAGCCACTGGAATGGTCATTCTGTCTCATCATCAATCCCATTCCAGACAATTAGTGTAAAACACCAGTTTTCTTTTTTGCCCGGGACCCACAAAAAATACATTTCATAATAGCATCCCTGTACACACACACACACTCACACTCACACACACACACACACACTCACACACACACACACTCACACACACACACACACACACTCAGCTGAAATAAGGTCTACAAAATTATGCTTTTACTCTGAGAAATGTATGCAGGTTTTTTCTAGTCTACTTCCTTTTTTTTTTTTTTAGAAATATTGGTTACAATCTGCTAATCTGGTTCCTGATCCACAGGAAAAGCATCTCTCCCAGTCTTGGTGACCCCAGTCCTTTACTGGATTGGGTTGGAATAAGCAAGTGGCTAATTCTAGTTAATGAGTCATGAATGGCTGTGGCTGGGGGCTTCTGGGAAGGTTGTATTCTTCTGTAACCAGTTCTAGAGGGAGGGAGAGGGAAAGAGGGAAAGAGGCAGAGATGGAGAGAGACAGAGAGAAGCTACACACACGTGACCGCCAGTGAGCGCCTCCTTACATTTTGTGCTGTAGCTGCTTTCTCACCTCCTCTGCTTCCCTCCGACCTTGGGTGGAGGAGAGGGGGGGCACCCATCCATGCCACTCTCAGGGAAGGGCTCCCAGATGAAGTCTGCTCCAGAGACCTCAGGCAAAGCTACAGAGAAAGCAGGTTGGGTGACTTTGCCCCCAGGTGCCTGGGAGCCGATGGCGAAGCCCCTGTGCCCGCCCGCCTCCTGGAGTCCTTGGTGGTGCGCACTAGCGCCCTCTGCAGCCAGTTGGTGGCAGTGCCGTTACCTAGAGGAAACCCTTTTCCTCCTCTGGTTTTCACGCGTGAGGAAGCCCCCCTAGGACCTGGCGTGGGTCCTGCAGCGTCACAGACTTGGCCCCCACCTTGGCGTCCGCAGACATAGTGGAGAGACCGAGTCCCTAAGAGGTGATGGGGTGTCGCAAAACCACCCAGTCCTCACTGAGAGCTGAGATCCGCATGTAGCTCTGGCTGACTCAAAATAACGTTGCCAGGTTGTATAGATTATCGCCGTTTGTCCTTCCCTTTCTTCCCGGAGAAGCATCTGGAGAAGGCGAGCGGATGGACAGCCTTCTTCCCAGCCGATTTCGGAAACGCGTCTGCTCTTTGAAAACCAAAGGAGTCTCCTGGCAGATTGGGTTTTCCAAGGGAGGTGCCAGGATGGGTCCGCCAGAGACCAGAGGTGCGGCCGTTTCTCCACCCCCACTGGTTCTGGGATTCTTTTGGTAGAACTGATGCTGAACAGTGCTGGGTGCAGCCTCTCACTGGCCTGGCAGTGCTTCCAGGCCCTCGGAGCCGCACTTTTCCAGTAAGACGTTCAAGATGTCCTGTCCAGGACGTGTCAGGAGCACCGTGGCCCCAGGCACTGAGTGGAGAGGCCACTGGAAAGGGCCCCAGCCCCGTCCCCCTCCACCTGCACCCACATGAGACAGCAAGCAGGAGCCACTCAGGTGAACACAATCAACCCACGGGACATTGTGAGAAAATAATAAATCTTTGTTTTGGGTCCCTACCTTTGGGGATACTTTGCTCCCCCGCCATAGACAGATAGATAGGCAAGAACACCTCCCCTACAACAAGGTGGGTGTAATAGAAGAGATTAGAACCCAGGGACTCTGTCTCCCAGTTTAGAGATATTTTCATTTTATTTTCCTTCCTCTTAATAACGGAGCCAACAAGTGCCAGAGTGGGGACTGGAAATCAGTCCCCCCCCCTTTTTTTAAACAGTCACAGGCCTTTTATTTATTAATTTGTTATTTTTAAAATATAATTTATTGTCAAATTGGTTTCCATACAACACCCAGTGCTCATCCCAAGTGCCCTCTTCAATGCCCATCACTCATTTCCCCCTCTCCCACACCCCCATCAACCCTCAGTTTGTTCCCCGTATTTAAGAGTCTCTTATGGTTTGCTTCTCTCCCTCCCTGAAACTTTGCCCCCTTTCCTCTCCCCCATGTTCTTCTGTTAAGTTTCTCAGGATCCACATATGAGTGAAAACATATGGTATCTGTCCTCTAACTGTGGAAGTCAGCACTTGAACTCATTTCCAGAGTCACCGGAGCATTTCCAGGTGGGCAGTGAGAGGGTAGCAGCATGGGACTTGGACATGGGGCCTGGAACCTTTCCCTCTTGGCGGCTCATCCCCAGAGCTGGGCCTGTGGCAGCCAACAGAGGGCATCTGATACTGCCCCGTTTCCAACCCTGAGACCTCAGGGCTCCCCACTGCCTTTCAGGGTCAAGGGAAATGAACACTCCCTGAACCCTCCTCTTGGAAGTTGTGGATTCTTCCTTGGGTAGGAGAAAGGTCAACGTTAACATTGATGACTCAGGGAAAGTCCCATAATCCTCTCTGAACCTCAGGTTTCTTATCTGTAAAGTGGGCACAATAATGATCCCTTCGCCTGCCTCAGAGAGCTTTTGGGTTTGAAGGGGCGCTCTGGAAGCCAGATTACCTGGATTTAAATTCTGGCTCTGCAGCTTACTAGCTGTGTGACTTTGGGCAAATCACTTAACCTTTCTGAATCTCAGCTTCTCCACCTCTGAAAGAAGGATAAGAATAACACCATCTATCTCATCTACTTTTGTGAGGTTTAACTAAGATTATGTACCTAAAGCTTTTCACAGAGTTTTGGGCACACCTAATGGCGTGCAGGAGCCAGCCCACCCCGACTCATGAGAGCGAATTGTGGGCATCTCTGCCCCATGCCCAGCACATCGTAAGCACCCAGCGGGCACCCAGCGAGCACCCAGCGAATGCTAGCTCTCATTATCTGTATTGCTCTAATTTTTGTAAGAACAAGGATTCATGGATTGGTTGTGCAATTAAAAAAAAATTTGTGAGTGAATCACTGCCTAAATAAGTCACAAGGCAGCTCCGTGGGAACGGGGTTGTGTGGGGGCAGAGAATGCCATGTGAGGCCAATGATGGCCCTCCATGATACGCACAAACACCTTTGGGGAGTGAGTGCGTGGAAAAGGGGTGAGAGTGTGGCTCAGCTCACCGCAGTTGGTGACTCACAGTGCACACTGGCTCTTTAAGTCAGAACACTTGCCTGGAACTATTTCTTTTCTTTTCTTTTCTTTTCTAATGTTTTTATTTACTTTTGAGAGAGAAAGACAGCATGAGCAGGGGAGGGTCACAGAGAGAAGGAGTCACAGGATCTGAAGACAGGCTCCAGGCTCTGAGCTGTCAGCACAGAGCCTGACATGGGGCTCAAACCCACGAACCGTGAGATCATGACCTGAGCCGAAGTCAGACGCTCAACTGACTGAGCCACCCAGGTGCCCCTGGGAAACTATTTCTTAACTGCTTTTTACCTCTTCCCTTTGGCCACAGATTTTGGCCCAACGCAGGCCACCTCCCGTGCCTGACTGTTCCCTTCTGCGAGCCCCACATCTTCAGGAAAAGGAGCGGAGATCGGTGCAATCCCACCTCTAGGTACCTGGTCATTGAACTGATTTTTACTGAGTGCCTGCCTGCACCAGGCACGGCTTTAGGTACCGGAAATACCGTGGGGGACCAGACACACCCTATGGAGTTTACGTTCGTGCAGGGACGACATGAAATACACAGACAGTAACAAACAAGAAGCCGCTAAATCTCTAAATGCGTATGCAAGATAATAAAGAATATCGATAAGGGTATTTATGGAGAAAACAACTTGATACGATGGATCAGGGGTCAGCAAACCCTCTAAAGAGCCGGACAGCACATATTTCAGACCTTGTGGGCCACGCAGTCCCCATCTCACCTCCCCAAATCTGCCGTCAGAGCCTAAGTGGCCAGAGACAACACTCGCACTGATGGGAGTGGCAACATTCCAATAAAATCCTGTCCACAAAACCAGGCAGCAGGCTAGATTTGGCTCACAGGGGGTGGCTCCTCCACTCCTGCGATGGAGGGTGTAATGCCCAAGATTCCATTATCACCCCAAAACCTGAAACCGCCAGGGAGACCAAGTCACGCATGCAAAAGCAAAGGGCATTTATTATTACGGCTTAGGCTCGCTGGGCCTAAGTTCGGGCTCACAGACTTCACCAGCGCAGTGGATCCGTGCTGAGAGCCCCGAACAAGGGCTGAGTAGGGTTTATATGGGGTTTGGCAAGAAACTGTAACATAGGTACAGTGATCCAATCATAATGGTACAACAGTATTGGCAGCAACTTTAAACATATGCATTGTTCAGAGCGTTCGTTACTTTTGGCGGGACCCAATCACAATATTTAGAGTAGTTTTGAAATTAACCAATTACAGAGCGAGTCCAGGGTCTTGTTCGGTGACTAACGGGTTAACTTTAACATTAGGTAACAGGGTCCTATCTAAAGTTCCTATCTGCAGGCCTCACCTTAAGGAATGTGGGGAGAGGTAGCTGGCCTTTCCTGATTGGACATCGCAAGATGGTCTCTCCTGCTCTAGGCAACGTGTAACTGCCTGATAGTTTTGGGGAAGCTGAAACTTAGGCCTTCTAGTTCAGAGGGGAAACTTAAAGCCTGTCATGGCGTCTGTTTGGTTTAGCCTTACAGTGGAACTGGCTGGGAAAGCACAATGTTAGGTAGAGGGGTCAGGGAGGGCTTTTCGGAGGTGACATTTGAGTCAATCCCAGAAGGATGCAAAGAAGCGATCCATGCAAGACTTGAAGGAAGTGTGTTCCAGGATGGGGGAACAGTGAGAGCATTGCCCCAGGTGCAAACCAGCCCAGTGTGTCTGGGGAGCTGAAGTCCATGCAGCTGGGGGCCGAGGGAGGCAGGGGGAGGCTGGCTTGAGCGGGACTTTGTGACCCAGTACATCGATTTCCCTGGCAAGAAAGAGTGTAGTCTCAAAGGGGGAAAGGAAAGAGAGTTTGATTAAAGTATAGAAGTGGGGGCTTGGAAAAGGAAAGGAGGGTGAGGCCATCAGAGACTAGCAACCATGGAATCTGTGCTCCTCTAGGACCCAGGGGGCGCTCTAGCCAGGGGCAAGGGGCCACCTGCCAGACCGGAGCTGTGGCTGCAGGTGACCGAATGTGGCCTCTGCCAAATAGCCCAGAGCACTGAGGGGACTAATACCCCAACTGCTCTCTCTGCTCCCCCTTTGGATCTACCGCCAGTGACTCCCACTGGCCGAGCCTGACTAGAAGTCAGAAGCCAAGGGAGCCAGGGTGATGCAACTCATGAGTTTTCGATTCCTGGGAAAGAGAAGGGCTGAGAATGATCTGGAAGTTAAAACAGGGAATACCACACCCACAGGGGAGGGGGCTGGGGTTTTATTAGAACTGGGATGGGGATACAGCTGCTAGATAAAATATGGATCACCCAGTTCAATCTGAATTTCATTAAAAAACTTTTAATGTTTGCTCAGTTTTTTGAGACAGAGAGAGTGGGAGAGAGAGACAGACAGACAGAACAAGAGTGGGGAAGGGGCAGAGAGACAGAAGGAGACACAGATCCGAAGCAGGCTCCAGGCTCTGAGCCATCAGCACAGAGCCCGATGCGGGACTCGAACTCATGGACTGTGAGATCGTGACCCAAGCCGAAGTTGGGTGCTTAGCCGACTGAGCCACCCAGGTGCCCCCAATCTGAATTTCAGATAAGCAATCAACACAGGTTTAGTAGAAGCAGGCTCAGTATAAGAATGTCCCAGGGACGTACTTCCACTAAACCCATTTTTGTTATTTATCTGGAATTCAAATGGACCCCAGGGTCAGATATTTTTATTTGCTAAACCTTGGCAACCCTGGATGGGAAATCCCCAAAGGATTCTCAGACAAAGGAGTAACATCGTGTAATTTAGGATTTAATAAATACTTCACTTATAAAATCAAAAGAATGTTAGATTGCTAAATCTCAGAAGATACAGGGGACAGAGAAATATGTTCCGGGAGCACTGAGGCACAGGTCACGAGGCGAAGGTTCCATCTACCAGTCGGAGGCGGATGATGCCGCTGAGAGCCTGGACTGACCCCCCAGCCGGTCTGGAGGAGCCTCGAGCTGTCTCTGCACTTCTTGTCTTCACTGTGCAGAATCCTTTACTGCCTCTGGAGGCCTTTCATGCCCAATGTCCACTTCCTTCCTTCCCACATGCCCACGTAGTAAAGTAGGTCACATGGATTGTCAATGTGCAGGTATAGAAACAGAGGCTCAGAGAGGTGAAGCACTGTACCCGAGGCCACACAGCAAGGACCACGGTCTGTGTGCTTCCCGAGCTCTTCCCCCTCTGCCTTCCTGCTCTCGGTCCTTTCCAGCGACCAATGTGCTTCAGGCCCTCTACCCATGCGCGGAGGCTGCTGGCCCGCCCGGGTGTTGGGAGCAGGAGGGTGTCTCCAGGGGCAGCGGCTGGCCTCGGTGCCTGTCGCATCTGCGCTGCAGTCGGGCGTGAAGGTGGCCGGCCCTCCTGGCCTCCTGGGCGGGGAAGAAGGCCGCGGCGATGGCGTGCCGCAGGCGCCGGGCGTAGGTCTGTAGCAGGACGGTCGCGCAGGCCGCCAGCTGCAGGGCGCCGGCAGCCAGCGCCGCGGCCGCCTGGGGGCGCTGGGCCGGCAGCAGCCGGCAGCCCGCGGAGGTGAGGCGGAGCTCCCAGTGGAAGGAGTTGTGAGCAGAGACGAAGGGGCTCTCCGGGGGCGGCTGGTTGAACAGAAAGGGGACGAAGCCCAGGACCGTGTACGTGGCCTTCAAAGAGGAGGAAAAGGCCAAGTCAACAGACAGACACTGCAGCCATCCCCGGGCCCCCGGCCACTTGTGCGGGCTTGCCCGCATCTGCGAAATGGGCCCAAGAAGTAGCGCTGTTCCCCGGGGGCTGAGGACGGCCAGATGAGATCAGGGGGCTGAAGCAGGCTTTCTGATAAATAGCGAGCACTGTACAAAGGCCGTTTTTAGTATTACGTTTTGAACAGAATCCTTTAAAGAAAACAGGTGCTATGGTCATTCACTCTTTGGTAAGCTCTTTAGTAAATATTTTAGATGTCTTTTTCATCAACTATGCACAATCCTATGAGCTTGAGCCCAGAATGAGCCTCACTGAAAAGATGGGAAACCTGGGGCACCTGGTGTCTCAGGTAAACGTTGGACTTCAGCTCAGGTCAGGATTTCATCCTTGGTGAGTTCGAGCCCCGCATTGGGGACTATGTTGACAGCTCAGATCCTGAAGCCTGCTTTGGATTCTGTGTCTCCCTCTCTCTGCCCCTCCCTGCTCACACACTCTCAAAAATAAATAAACACTTAAAAAAAAAACAAAAGAAAAGAAAAGCTGGGCAATCTAAGGTCACACAGTGTTACTAGTGGCCAGCCCAGGGTTCAGGCCCAGGCTAGGGGGCTCCAAAACCCAAGTCCTAGGAATTAGGCTCTGCAATGCCCCTGGGGCATGTTGGAGCAAGGGTAGGGAGGTCAGAGGTCAACCATTTGACCTTTGGAGCCAGACTTCTTGGGTTTGTTCTTGGTTTGGCCCAGGGCCAACTTCTCCACCAGCCACAGTTCCGGGGGGCTATGGGAGTATTTTATTCTCTTTTAACGTTAGAATAAACAGATGAACTTTTCAGTTGAAGAATATGTTTTACTGTAGAATATCAATGTATTTGCCGTTAGACCAATTAGACCATTAGATAATAGACCATTAATATCTTCTATGGAGAAAGGAGCCCTTGAGGGTAAACACGGCTAGGACCCACCCACCGAAATCACAAGGAAGTCTGGGGTTCTGCCGAGTTTGGGTTGGATGACTTTGGACAAGCTCTCTAGCTTCTCTGAACCTCAGTATCTTCCTCTGTAAAATGACAGTAATAGTAATTCCTATCTCACAGGGTCACAGGGACAAATGAGCTATCACATGTCATCAGTTTGGATATTCATCCCCCCCCTCCCCCATTTTAACATCTTTGAGATCAAGATGTGTGTTTAAAGCAATAGAACTTGTAACCGTGTTCTGCACTTGTGCTCATTCATGCTTTCTGAGAGGCTCAGAGGGTGCCGGGAACAAAACTAGCACAGTGGGTGTCTGCAGCTTGGGGGAAAATGCTGGAAATGATGGTGGAGCATCGGCAGTGCTTTCGAAGGCACGGGGGCCAATAGTACTGGGTGAAAAGCCTCAGACGCTGACAGCTCAAGCAGAGCCATTCAGACGAGTCAGGCTTGAATGGAAGGACATGGTAAGAAAACTATCTCAAAATTACTCCACTGCTTTTCTTTTTATCCATACCTGAGAAAGATAAGTCTATGTGAAATAAAAATTAAGCTATTTTATATGAATACAATTAACATTCTAAATGATAAAAGGTGCCTGGGTGGCTCAGCCAGTTAAGCATCCATCTCTTGATTTTGGCTCAGGTCATGATCTCATGGTTCTTGGGATTGAGCCCCACATCAGGCTCTGCACTGACACGTAGCCTGTTTGGGATTCTCTCTCTCTGCCCCACTCCCACTCTCTCTCTCTCA
>PJEM01005363.1:14657-131890 GCA_004023845.1 Helogale parvula
GTATGAAATGTGTCTCACAGAACCTTCCAAGCACAGATTGTATTGTGATCAGAGAAAAACGTCATTAAACAAGACATAACCTTATCATTTACAATATACTCTCATAAATTTCTAGTCTATTTGATTTCATTAAAAAAAAAAAGCAGCCATAACCTCCCAAGTTCATTGAATTGATTTCACGCAGTTTGAGAAAGCGCTTTCTTAGTATATAATAAATACTTAATGAAAATTAGCCATTAATATTATTCACTCTGAGTCTGAACTTTGGTTTTATGCAGTGGAGTTTTGTGTGAGATCTTATCATTAAAAAAAAAGATTTCTGGCAAAAGATTGAAAACCACAAATCTTGATCAGATAATAAATATATCCAGTGGCACATAGAGAGTAAATATTTCATATGTTACTATTAAAATGGTAAATATTTTAGGCTTCACGGATCATACAGTCCTTGATTCAACTATCAACTTTGTTGAAAAACCACAGCAAACACATAAACAAATGGCATTGTGATGTTCCAATAAAACTTTGTAAGACCCTCCTCCGGTCTAGCTGAGAAAAATGCCAACCATTGTTTTACTCTCCAACCCTTTTCTGCTTAAACAATCAAAGGTTCGAAAATTGAGCTCTGGAAGTCCTAAGATGTAACCCATAAATTACAACTTAAAGGTTAACTTGTTTTCTAAGACACTGTTCCTAGATCCTAACATACTGTCGCTAGACTCTAAGATACTGTTGCAAGATCCCACCCTTTAACCGCAAAGTTCTCACTTCTGTGCACCTGCTCCCCCTCCCCTTCGGACCTGTGATTGGTCAATTCAAATTTCTCCGGAGACAAAGAGCTCTGAAATTGATAGATCACTGCCAAATCTTACGTCTGTATGTCGAAATATGATTGACCACTATAGAATGCTGTAAACTATGAGGGGTTAGCTAAATGATGACTTATTCTGTCTTGCCAAAGCCCTTAAAAACCCTGGGCTCCTGCTCGGCAGCGCTCTCTCCTGAGGACTTGCCAACACTCGGGAGGGGCCGTTCGGCCGAACTAAAATAAAACCCATTCACCATCTCCGTTTGTGTTCGTGGGTTTCACTCTCGATGACTCGCTTCAGGGGGTAAAGGTCTAACACTTAATTTACAAAAACAGGAGGCCAGGAGGGTTTGGCCCACGGGCCATAGTTGGTGGACTCCTGACTTGGATCATTCAGTGTATACAGTCTGATATAGACAGAGGTCAGCTTTTAATGATAGCCACTATTAAAAAAATTTTTTTTAATGCTTATTATTTTTGAGAAAGAGAGAGTCAGACTGCAAGCAGGGGAGGGGCAAAGAGAGAGAGGGAGACACAGAATCGGAAGCAGGCTCCAGGCTCTGAGCTGTCAGCACAGAAGCCGACTCGGGGCTGGAACCCACGAGCTGTGAGATCATGACCTGAGCCGAAATTGGATGCTTAACCGACTGAGCCACCCAGGCGCCCCAATGACAGTCACTACTTATTATACCCTCCTTCGTGGTCTGGAGCTCCTGGGTACTTTTTCAGGCTGCCTACGACTCACAATAACCTCACAGGGTGAGGGGGATCTATCCAATCTGTACAAGTTAGGACAGTGAGACTAGGACATGCCGGCACTTAGAAAAAGAGTGACCTTGGGGATCGAATTATTCTTTTTTTATTATTAAAATTTGTTAAATGTTTTATTTAAGACAGAGAGAGACAGAGTATGATCAGGGGAAGGTCAGAGAGAGAGGAGACACAGAATCCGAAGCAGGCTCCAGGCTCTGAGCTGCCAGCACAGAGCTCGACACGGGGCTCAAACCCATGAACTGCAAGATCATGACCTGAGCCCAAGTCGGATGCCCAACCAACTGAGCCACGCAGGCTCCCTGGGAGTCAAATGATTCCAAAGTCTCTGGGCATCTGTGTCCTCAGCTGCACTCAGGGTGAGGCTAGAACCCAATGCATCAGGCTGGTGGGAATCACAGGAGTCTATGGGTGCCCTAGGCTCCCATAACTTCTCCAAGGGCTGGGACTTGGAGGCAAATAAGACTCAATTGTGAATCAAACGGTTAACACACCCCAGCCCTTCATACGTGGAAATGACTCTAGTCCCTTCTTCCCATCCCCCACTTACATCATACTTGACCGTCAGCGTGATGGGCACAGCGGGCAGTTTCTGAGCCCAGTCCACGGCTGCCTGAGCCAGGAGAAAGGCCACGTGGTCGGTAGCCACTGCCACAGCCGTGGCCACCAGGAGCAGGGTGAGCAGCCCCAGCCTCAGGAGACAGCGCAGCAGCTCCCCCCGGGACAGCCGCAGCTGGGCGGCCCAGAGCAGCCAGGCTGGCGGGGAGGCCACCAGCTGTGTGGCCCGGGCCTCTGCCAGCTGCCGAACCAGCTGTCGTGTGGCGTAGATATTGTCAAACCGCAGGTCAGTCAGGTAGCGGTGGAGGTACCAGCCCGAGTCCGCAAGCAGCCCCAGCACGAAGAGCCCCGTGGCCACCTGCTGGGTCCCTAGCACCGCCGTCCGGGCCAGGGCCTCCAGGCCAGAGAAGTCCTCCAGCACCTGCCTCGTGGCCTTGAGCGTGTGAAGCAGGAGCACAGAGCCATTGCCCTGGGCCTGTAGGGTCAAGGCCTGGCCGCCCGCTCGGCCCAGGGCCCTGGACGCCGCGTGCAGTTGGTGAGTGGTGTTGAGCAGGCCCTCCAGGGAGCCCTCTGTGACACATCTCAGCACCTGCCCGGCCGCGCCCACGTTGGCAAGGATGTTGGGGACCACGGCAACGGCCAGGGTGGCGGCACTCCAGGACAGGAGCAGGCGGCGGCCCTGTTCCGTGCTCAGGGTAGGGATGCTGAGTGCGAACAGGCAGCGCGCGGGCGGCACCAGGCCCAGGACCAGGAAGACCAGGAGGCCGCAGACAGTGGCCGCCGTGGCCGAGGGTCCCAGGGGGCAGAGCAGTGAGGACACCAGCCAGCGGTGCATCAGACCTGTGGCAGCGGCAGCCAGGCAGCCACACAGGACGACTTGGGTCAGCAGCTGGCCGCGGCCGGTCGGGACAGGCTGAGAGAAGGCGACCCAGGCGGCCTGCAGTGGTGCAAGGGCCTTGTGGAGCCCCGACTCCCAGAGCCTCCACCTGCACACAAAGAAATCGGGGAGACGCCTTTCAGGAGGGTGAGGGGTTGGCTGTCTGCCCAAGGCCCCTGACCCACAATACCCGTCAATCGCTAACAGGCTCCACCCCTTTAGTCGCAGGGCTGGGCGCCCTTCACCCAAAGCCACGCTGAACTAGTCAGAGTCCTCCCTGGTCAGCGAGCTGCCCAGGTTCTGACAGTTTCTGCGGACGTGAGGAGGAATGTTTGGGCTGCTTGTGTCCACCCTTCCAGGTGTGTGAGGGTGCCTGGCCCCGGGGAGTCAAAGAGTCATGGAGAGAGACGCGCAGAGGAGAGAGAATCAGAGAGAGGGGGGGAAAATGGGGAGAAAGACCCACTGTTTTACTTGTTGGCTCACTGTGTGATTCTAGACACTCCTCTACGGACCTCAAGATCTCCCCTGTAATTTGGAGGGGTGGGAGAGTGGATCCGTTGGCCCCTCGGGAGCTTTTCCACTCTGTGTCCTTACGTTGATTCATGCAAAAGGATTCAGTAAACAACTACTGTGTGCTCGCCACTGGTGAGGCAGGAATGAAGGGAACAGACGAGAACTCCCACCCGCATTAAAGAGCCTACATTAGGGGCGCCCGGTGGCTCCATCGGTGAAGCGTCTGACTTTGGCTCAGGTCACGATCTCACTGTTTGAGAGTTCGGGCCCCTTGTTGGGCTCTGTGCTGACAGCTCAAAGCCTGGAGCCCGCTTCTGATTCTGTGTCTCCCTCTCTCCCTGCCCCTCCCCTGCTCACGCTCTGTCTCTCTCTCAAAATAAATAAATAAATAAATAAATAAATAAACTTAAAAAAAAAGAGCCTACATTAAAGATGATGGTAGAGGTAAAGTCAGAAGAGGTTGGGTTCTGGATGGTTCTGCTGGAAAAGCCAATGCAACTGGCAGTCTGATTGGCTGGGGGGTGAGGAGGAGGAGGGGGGAGTCGAGGGTGAGCACGGGACTTGGCGCCTGAGCAACTGAAACACCAGTGACGGGAAATACATGAGGTATAAAGGCGTTGGTTTACAGATGACATTGAAAGCCATGGGGCAGGAGGCGACTCCTCAGGACCGTGCGCTGACGGGGAGGACAGGGACTCAAGCACTGAGCACTCGCACTTCGGGGGGATGAGGTTGGAAGGCGAGGAGGAGGCTGAGGAGGAGGCTGAGGAGCGAGGGGATGCGGTGTTGGGAAGCCAAGCAGGGAAGACGTTCCAAGAAGAGGGAAGTGACCAGGTGTGCCAGGCGCCGCCGGCGGGTCAAAAAGGCTGAGGGCTGAGCAACGACCAGGGGGTTTTGCCACGTGGAGGAGGTCCCTGGTGACGGCCCAAGGTTAGCTTGGTGGCACTTGGGCCAAAACCCAAGTAGAGCGGGCCCAGGAGAGACTGGAAGGAGACGAATGTGAGACGCGAGTCTGGACAGCTCTTCTGACTCATCTTTGCAGTAAAGGGACGTGGAAATGGTGCCGTGGCCGACGGTGGGGATGGGACATGGAGGGGAGAGGCTCCCACAGGCAGCAGAGCCCATCAAGAGGGGCATGGACGAAGGGAGGCCCCCGGTGGTGGCAGGGGGTGTGATTGGCAGCGCAAAATCTGAGGGCGGGTCTCAGAAAAGAGCAGGGCCAGCAGCCCGTGTAAGCAGACGCGGAGGCAGAGGACATGCGGGCAGATGCCCGTGAGCAGATGGGCACATGTGGGCACATACATCTCAGTTCCTCTGACACAGAGAAGAGCTATGATTGAAGGCGAGCCTCCAGACACCCAGGGTTCCAATCCCCCCTCACTCCTCACCATCGTGTGACCTTGGTCAAGTTTCTTCCTCTCGCTGAGCCTCAGTTCTCTCATTTCTGTAAACAACGAACTCATTTTGGTAAAATGGTGCCGTGGAAGTGGGACCTCAGAGGGTCACCCTGTGTCTGGAACATAGTAAGCAATGCACCGGCTATTACCTGTCCCTGGGTCATCCGCACCACCAGGGCAGCGGGTCGCTCCCTGGTGTCCCTGACACACGGCAAGTGTGGAGAATAGAGTCTGGCGTGTAGCAGGTGCCGGATGTGGCGTGACTGCTTCTGTCTTGCTCAGGTGGCAAGAAAGTGAGGTCTGCACCGACAGAGAGCATGCCGGAGGAGGCCAAGCCGTGCAGGCTCCAAGGAGAAGGAGAGGGTGCAAAACAGAGGTCCGGGAGGTGGGGCAAGTCAGTGAGCCACAGAGCTGCCAGAGAAGCTGGGCGCAGCACCACGGACCCGCTGATGGTGCCAGTAACCGTGAGAGATGTTAGAGGTGAGGACTGACGGCCGTTCTCACCCCCGAGGGCATTTCGGTTTAGGACTAAACCTCCTCCTGTTCTATCATGAGTATTCGGAAACTGGCAGCTATGAAAACGACAGTAAATAATATAAATGATAAGGGAAGGAAGGCCCGCGCTAAGTCACACTGAAGACCAAGGCCCGCGGGAGGCTGTGCAGGACACAGACAGCGGCTGCTCGCTTGCTGGGGGCTTGCTCCGAGCCCGGCACGGCGTCAAGCCCTGTGCGCGAACTTTCTCATTCAGTTCTTACAACCGGCTTGCAGACCTTATCAGTACTCTCATTCACAGATGGGGAAACTGAGGCCCAGAGAGGCAGAGATTTACCCAGAGTCACACAGCCAGGGAATGGCAGAGCTTGGGGCCGAAGCCCATACCCACCATGCCTGACTGCGGTTTTCTTGCCTGCGGTCTCAGTGTCCGGGGTCCCCAGACCTACCCGGTCCTGGCGAGGTGCCCAGCGGTCCCCCAGAAGGCCCTCATGCTTCCTGAACAGCCGTGGGTCCGGGCAGGCAGCCTCAGGCAGTGACGGCAGGGGGGAGAGGAAGTCGGGGGGAACTGCATTCTCTAGAAGTTGGGAAGCCCTGGTGCTTCTGCTTTTTGGCCCTTAGTTAAGCTCTCCTGGTCACCTTGCCCCGCCCGCCTGGGCCCACCTCCCAGAGGGCTGGGCGGGCTGCCTCACCCTCTGCTGGCAGGCGGGAGCGGGTTGAGGGTGTGGGAGGAAAGCGTCTTTTCTGAGCAGTATCTGTAAGCCTGACGCCAGGGAGGGGGAACTGCTCCCATTTCACAGAGGAAGAAACTGAGGCTCAGGGAAGCCATTTCACTCCTTAGTGGAAGGGCCAAGCCTTGAACTCTGCTTGGCTTCACCTCCCCTCTCCCTCCCCAATTGTGTGTTCCAAGAGGAACCGGATCACCACCTCTGAGCAGTGGGAGCCCACCCGACACGCAGGCACTTCTACTGAGACCCTCCTCCAAGCACAGTGGCACTGGTCCCTTCTCCGCTGGCTTAGCCTGACACAGACCTGGCTTCAAGTCACAGCTCTGTCCCCTCCCTACCTGTGCGACCTTGAGGAGGTGACCTCATCTCTCTGTTTCAGTTTCCTAGATCGGTCTCTTAAAAGAGAGGAACAAGAGTAACAGTTAACATTTATTGAGCACCTGCTAAGCACCAGGCATGCTTCTCAACAGTTCCGTTTGAATTCCCTGAATCCTTATGTCCCACAACCCTTTGGTTAAGTGCCGTTATTTCATTCTTCAGTTCAGAAAACTGAGACCTGAAGAATTAGCTCCCGTGACCAAGCCACTCAGCTGGTAAGGGGTGGAGCCATGATTTATACCCAACAGTCCCGCTCTGAGTCTACTGGTCAACCACTGTGCTCTACTGGTGTGGGGGGGAAGGATTCACAGGATTCACATGCACCTGGCACTGCAAATAATAGGCGCTTAATAGGTGAGGTCCCTGTGTACATGCTCTGCTGTAGTCAATGTTCGGCAGGTACACTTCTGGGCGGTCCTGAAAGCCAATCCTGACCCGGAAGCAGATACTTTGCCTCCTCCCCTCCCCACTCCCTACCCCCGCCTCCAGCATCTCTGTGCTCCATCACTGCCAGCAGGCTGCCTCCTCCAGGGAGGCCTCCCCTGTGCCCCCAGGCCTCCACCCCCGCAGGATGGGCCGGTGAAGCAGCATTCCAGACTCCCCATCATTTTCCCTTATAAGGACATGTTGCCTCCGCCACTTGCTCAGGTCTGAAGGAGGCTGCTCTGTGGCCCAGATAGGGGAAGTGACAGTCTCACAGTCACACAAGGGAATGAGACCTCTGTGGCCTTGGGAGGGCCTGACACCCTTCCTGGATCACAACCCCCCTGCCCCCCCCAAGAAGCCAGGCCAGGCACCAAGTCTGCAAAGGGCGGAGTGCGCGGAGCAGTAGGGAGCAGGAAACGCATGCACCTGCAGAGGCCGCCCAGCTAAGACAAGGGAGGAGCAGAGCACGTGGAAACCGCTGTGGGAAGGACAGCTTCTACCCTGCTCTGGCTGAGGGCTGAAGTCCCTTGAGAAAAGGAAAATTTCCAGATTTTCCAATTTTTCCAAAGATGCCAGTCATCCCCATTTTTGCATATAAGTCTCCAAGTTTTAAGCCAGCATTAAAAAAAAAAAATAGGGGCGCCTGGGTGGCTCAGTCAGTTAAGTGTACGACTTTGGCTCAGGTCATGGTCTCATGGTTCGTGGGTTCGAGCCCCGCATCAGGCTCTGTGCTGACAGATCAGAGCCTGGAGCCTGTCTTCGGATTCTGTATCTCCTTCTCTCTCTGACTCTCCCCTGCTCGCACTATCTCTGTTTCTCAAAAATAAAAAAAAATTTTTAAAAACCATAGAAAAATAAATAAATAAAAGGCTGTTATGCAGACCAACCTTACCAGGTCCGAGGGCCAAAGCCAGGGTGAGGGCTGCTGATTCACAGGCTCTGCAGGAAGCCTCCGTAGGGCTGACGCAGGGAGCTGTCTAGCTGTCCCTCTGAACTGCAGGGGTCCTGGGCCGGGAGCAATAGATCTACCCTTGAATGCCAGCTTTGCCACTTACTGTGCTGTGTGACCTTGGACAAGACACTGTCCTTCTCTGAACTTTCGTGGACTCTGCTATTGTGAGAATTCTACTACCTACTTCTCAGGATTCTTTGAGGATTCAGTGTAATGTATGTAGAACCCCCAGGACATAACAGAGAAATACTCCTCCCTGCTTTCCCCGACCTGGGCTGACAGGCTCTGCCTAAGTGAGCCCCGGGCCTCTCAGACCTCATTGAATATACGGGCCTTTGTGATGCCCACAGGCCAGACCCCTGGCCTGGGCCCAGGAAACTCCAGGGCACTGGGCTGGTCCGCGGCGAGCCGTCCTAGAAAACACCAGCATTTGCCCAGCTTCTATGCCAGGGCCAGGGAGCTGATTGGTAAAGGGCCATATCGGTCATTTCCCCAAAGGCCTCCCATGAATGTGTAAGATTTGGGGGTTTGGTGGCATGGGGGCGGAGAAGGTAGGGGCAGAAGATATTTTTGGCTTTTCTTACACATGTAGGCAGTCACTTCTGCCTATGTAAAGCTGGCCTGGTTCCAAATCCTCCTTCCGGAAGGGTCTTTTGAATCATCATAAATAGAATCCTCTTTGTGGAGGGGAAATTCTGGGTGGAAGATTCAGAACCATAAGACAGAACAGGAAGAGGAAGTGGTGAGCCTTCGAGATCTAGAATCAGAATCAGAAGTCCACAGAACATGGGAGTCGTTGAATTTTACAGCCTGAGGCATAGAACAATGCCGCCAGGCCCTCGGTCTGAGAACGGGTGCGGGCGGGGGGGGGGGGGGGCTAACATGGTAGCAAATAGACAATACTGTCCCGCAGAAACAGAATGCGCGTCGTGTATATAATTAGACGTTTTCCAGTAGCCACATAAAAAAGTGAAATTTATTTTAATCAAATGTTTTATTCAGCCTAATATATATCCCCCAAACATTATCCCCTCAAAGTGCAATCAATATAACATTTATTAAGGGGATATATTATCTTCATTTTTTGTACTCTGTTTTTATTTTTTAATTTTTAAAAAAATGTTTATTTATTTTTGAGACAGAGACAGAGAGCGAGCAGGGGAGAGGCAGAGGGAGGGAGACACAGAATCTGAAGCAGGCTCCAGGCTCCAAGCTGTCAGCACAGAGCCCGACGCGGGGCTCGAGCCCACAAACCACGAGATCATGACCTGAGCCAAAGTCAGATGCCCAACCAACTGAGCCACCCAGGCGCCCCTATATTCCATTTTTAAAACCTGTGTTTTTATTTTTTTAATTTTAAAAGAATGTTTACTTTTGAGAGAGAGAGAGAGCATAAGTTGGGGAGGGGCAGAGAGAGAGAGAAAGAGACGTAGAATCCGAAGCAGGCTCCAGGCTCATGCTGACAGCAGTGAGCCTGATGTGGGGCTCGAACCCACGCACTGTGAGATCAGGACCTGATCCAAATTCGGACATTTAACTGACTAAGCCTCTAAAAACCTATGTTTTTAAAATGAAGAGACTAAGTATAAGACATTAAGGAGGGGTGGGAACTGGCAAACTCGAGAATTTCCCCTTCAATTTGAATTTTCCCGCCTCCACTACTCCGCTCCAAACTACTGTTGCTGGGTAGCAATACGGTCCCATGTTGCCAGACCTTCTGGCATTTTCTTTTTCAAGAGCAGCACAAACCTAGATTTTAATGTGACATTTTCTGAATTTAAAATATCAGCAATCCGTTAGGAGTTTAAAACTCATGAGAGGGGGCAAGAAACCCTGCGTGGGCTGGAGGCAGACCAGGGACCACTACATTACAAGCTCTGATTCAGTCTAAGCCTCCCACACCATGTTCTCTCAGTTTACCCCTCCCCTCCCTGCCGTGATCCCTGGAGCTCCACCTGGGTGGGCTGCCACCTAGGGCTCTCCTGCTCTCCTGCATTCTGGCTTCTGTGGGTGTGACGGTGAGCTTTGTGTCCTCATGGCTGGGCCACAGCGTCCAGCAATTTGGTCAGACATGATGCTGGATGTTTCTGTGAGGGTGTCTTTGGATGAGATTTACATTCAGATCAATGGAGTTTGAGGAAATCAGATTGCCCCCTCCTAATGGGGTGGGCCTCGTCTGATCAGTTGAAGGTCTGACTAGAACAAAAGACTGACTTCCTCTGAGCAAGAGGGAATTTTGCCAGCAGATTGCCTCTGGACTCTTCCCTGGTTACACATATAGATGCACGTATATGCATCCTGTTGGCTCTGTTTTTCTGGAGAACTCTGACTGATGCAGTCAGGTTTGGTCATGGGGAGCACCAGGGGGAGAGCTGAGGGTGGGTGAAGAGAAAGATCCAAGGCAGTTTCCCCCTCTTCAGAGTCATCTAGGGCTGTCTGTGTCCAGGAACAAAGGAGCCAGCCCCCTCGCCCTCCCCCTCCCCCACCACCGAGGATCTGCACTTTCCCTCATGGTTCCATACCCTCTGTCTACACCTTGTAACAAGACCCATTCCGAGGCTACCCCCAAATTAGCTAGTTTATGTATTTCCTTATGAAACCATGACTCTGCACTCTTACCTCTCGGATGAGGACACCCATGTCCAAAACATAAAGGACCTCCTCAAGGTCACACGGCATGTAACACGTGTAGAGACCGGAGTCCGAAGTGGCTCAGTGGACCCCTCATCCAGGGGCTTTCGTGCATCTCGTTTCTCATTTGACATGACGGCTTCCCTTCTTCTGCCCACCTGCCTCTGAAATTTCTTGATAAACGGACCAGAATATGCCTGTGTCTCTCCAATCCTTCCACGTCCCTGACATTCATCATTTCTACGCGCTGCTGTGTTTACCACAGTGTGCTGCCCCGTGTTTTACTTAAGTACCGCCCCCCGCCAACGGTGGTCACCTTGGTGCCTCCAGCTCCTGGGAACCTCAGACAGCAGTGCCCAAATACCCCCCTCCTCTTCCCTGTAGGAACCGTGGGATGATTGTGCTGGGATACGGACCCGGAAGTAGGAAAACTGGGCCACCGGAAGTGCAAGTACCGAATGTCCCTAATGACTGCCCGTTGCTCACCAGGCCGCCGGGGAGCTTGCGGTCTCCCCTGCGGTGTGGGAGGGTGTCTGTTTCCTTCTGTTTCACCGCCACGTATTGTTCCCTTTCCTCGTGTCCACCCAGTGGATTGGTGTGTTGTTGCATCTTGGTTGAACTTGTATTTATCTGATTGCAAGCAGACTTGAGCCCCTTTATCAAGCTCTGGCCACCTTGACACCTGGCCACCTGTGCTTCAGAACGGCACAGCAGTATCTCTCTGGGTGTTAGGGAGGAGTCTTCCCGAGAGAGTGGCCAGGGCCCCTCTCTGGACATGGATCCCACTCCTCCCATGAAGGCGTGGGGCCTATTTCCCTCCCCTTGAACCGGCCAACTCTTGGCTTACTTTGGCCAATAGAATGTAGCAGAATTGAATTCTTAGACTCCCAAGCCCAGCCCTTAAGGGGGCATGTAGCAACTGCTTTTGCCTTCTGAGAAGCCCACCGTCAGGTTCAGAGGTCTGGGCTAGACTCCTGGGGAAGCCACATGGCCCCGGAGGCTCCGTGGTCTTCGTGGACCATCAAGCACCCGCTGAGCTCTCTGCTGAGTTGTCCTGGCCACGCCTTCTACAGCAGAGACAAAACCATCCCTGCAGGGCTCTGTCTAAATGCAGACACATATGCCAATCAGTGACTGTGTCCTAGGGCCCGGGTTCTGGGATGTTTTGTTATGTTGCCACAGTTAACTAAAACACATGTTGTGGTTTGTATTGGTTCTCATGGATGTTTCCAATGACTCTGTACTACCCACTTCCTTCCCATGCCTCCATGAGCACATGGCTGACTCCTGATCTCAGGCCAAGGCCACCTCCTCAGAGAAGTCCTCCCTGACCACCCTGGCTGAAGTGGCTTCTGAGTCAGTTGGTCACGTGGTCCAGTTTCATTTTCTTCTTACCCCATATCATGACCCAGAGTGGTTGGTTTTACTTGTTTGCCTGCCCACTGCCTCTCTCCTCAGCTGGAATGTAAACTCCATGTGGACGGGGACAGTGACGGAGCACATAATCGGGTTTTAAATAAATATTGTTGAATGAATAGATGGAAGAAGGAATGAGCAAAGAAAGGGACAGAACAGACCTCAGATCAGAGGGCAAGGTTGCTGTCTCATAAATTGGTGGTCTCATAAATGATGGATTCATTTATCGAATATTTACTGAGCACCTATTATGTGCCAGAGCCATTCTAGGTACCAGAGTTATGGCACTCAACAAAATAAAGTTTGTGTTTTTGATAAGTTGATATTCCAGAAAATACACAGCACAGTGTCCTGACTAAATACTACGAAGAAAAATGTAGCAGAGTAAGGGGTTGAGGGCAAGATTTTAGACTAGATGGTGAGTGAAGCTTCTGGGGGAAGGTGACATTTGAGCAGAGACCTGAATAAAGTGAGGAAGTTAGCACATATTTGGAAGCAAAGTGTTCTTGGCAGGGGGGAAAGCATGCGCAAAGGCCCTGGGGCAGGACAGTTGAAGCATGTGGTTAGAGCGGAGAGGAGAGAGCAGTAAGGAAGTGAAGTCAGGGAGGTCATTTCTGTAGGACCCCCAGCTCAGGAGTTTGTGGCTTTAAAGCTTTCTTATGTCCAGAAAGCAAATAACGTCTGGTCCACTGTTGATTAACATTGTTTATTTCATAGCGTTTTCAATCAGAAGGATTTGAAATCACAATTGATCAGGTTACAAGTCCCATGGGTTTCTCCAGGAGGGCAGCCTCCACCCCCCATGGGCGGTAACTGTGGCTAAATACTAACAGTGCTCACATGGGAAGAGGCGGAGCCCATTCTCCAACTTGGAGGCCTCTCCTCTCTCCCCACTGCTCCCAGGGAAGCATCCATGACTCACTTGTCCTGTACTGAGTTCAGTCTCTGGGTGGTGCCTTCCCAGCCCACACTGCCTGGAGCAGCTCATCCCTCAGATGCGGAGGAAGGCGGCACAGGAGGCTTCTGCACCCCTTCCTGGCACCTTTGCCGGTGCCAGGCTAATGCTGGGCCACTCGTTCCGCTCCCCCAGCAGCCACTGGGCCACATGCTGTGCCGTTCACTGGGGCCGCCCAGACGCTTCTGCTGGGAACGCATCTTCTCATACAGCTCCTCCGGCCGCTGGCTCCGGGGAAGTCTCCGCTGACCCCGTCCGGAGGAGAGGGTTACAGTGTCTTTCCTGCCTGAGAAATTTCACCCCGGCCTCTCATGAGACCCCAGTGTATCTTCTGCCTTTCCCCCCCTCATCTCTGAAAAAAATGTGGCCTTGGCTCATTAAACATGCGTAGCCCTTGAGGTGTGGGTGGGGAGGTGAAGACCAGCTGTTGGAATGAGGGGGAGCCGGTGGCCTCAAAGGCCCCTGTGGGGCACACGCACGAGAGTCCTTGCTGCAAGGACCTGGGGCCACATACGAGACATTAGAGCCCAGGCTTGGCCTGACCCCAGACTCAGGGTCAGACTGACTGATTAACATGAAAATCCTAAGCAGCGTGGGTTGAAGTGTCAGCTGGGATTTCTAGAATGATCCTGGTGTGCTCAGGCACCCAGAGGAGCAGCAGGGAGGCTTTGCGCGGCCTCCACATTCTCAGGAAGTCATCTGGCCCTCCCCCGTCTCCAGGGATTGGAAATAACCCTGGCTGCTGGGGGTTAGCAGTGGTGAAGTTCAAGCAACGAGCACAGAATGGGCACGGCCGGCCAGGACACAAGCCACCCGTGCGGCCCCAACGGCCTCTGTGTGAGGCAGGTGATCTCTAAAGGCGAGATGATCTCTCCAGGGTGTGACGTAAAGAAGGCAGTGGGTGCTGTCAGCCGTGCCCAGGCGCATCGAGGGCCCCCCCGCCCCAAGTGTGTAAGACAAACGCCATTCCAGATCGCTGGGGAAGGCTCTCTTACGTCCTAGCCACACAAGTCAGAGATAAAGGAGGCTGTTTCTCCGGCGGCAGATCTGGGAGTCATTGTGGGCCCGCCTGCATGAAAGAGGAAAGGGTGTCCTAGATAATGAGCCTGTGGACCCAAGTGGACCACTGGTGGTCACCCTTGCTTGCTGTGTACTGGATCACAGAAAAGAATAGCTTGATCGTCCTGTAGGGTTCTAGCAGCAGGTGACGGCAAAAGCCGTCTGGGAGGGCCCAGCCCAAAGAGAGTCCCGGAAGGGGACTCAAAGGATCCGAAATGTGTCGTTGACCGAGGCAGACGGCAGTGATGTGTTGCTGGTTGAGTGGATGTCGGCCCAATCCGGGAAGGTGCCCAGCTGGAAGATGGTCTGTGCCCACGTATTCATGGCCACACTGAGCAGCATGATGCCCATCAGGTTCATCAGGAGGCCTGTCCGCACCTGAAACAGAAACCAGACTAAGGGAGGGGTCTGCTCAGGGCCCGTTGTACAGATGGGAAAACCCACACTCCGAGTCGAGGAGCTCATCCGCTCAAGGCCTGCCCGCCGGGAACCTCGCTCACAAGTTGAGGCCAGTGGATGCCCAAGACCCCTCTGTCTTTACACGACTCTAGGCTGTCCCTCAAAGAGCCGCAGATGTCCCCAGCCCTCGAGCGGTGTCTAGTGCCGGCTACTGTGTCGTGCAGATGTGCGGTTTAACCCCGAAAGCAGCCCTTCACGGGTGCTAATCATTATTATTTCCACTTTACAGAAGACGAAACTGAGGCTCCGAGAAGTTGGCTGACCTGCGTCACACAGCTTGAAAATGATCTGGTTTGATCAGTAAAACACACACACACACACACACTACATGTCTGCTGAAGGCTGTACTTCCTTGTTGTGAAGGTTTGTCTGAAGGAAGTTTTGACCTTTTTAAGTAGCTAGAACACGTCTGCCCGTGTGCTCCTTCCCAACCTCCGGGGGCATTGAGTCTAACCCAGGGCTGAAGATTCCTGTTTCTCATTGGGGTTTTCTGGTTGTTTCATCTTGGGCTTGCCCCGCTGTGAACTGCACGGTGAGCACGTAACTTTCTTTTCAATCCCTTTCGGACCCTCGTCCTCAAAGAGAAAGCCTCCCTTAGGGCCTCTTCATGCCCCTAACGCCGTCTCTTCCTCGCCAATGGCCCTCTTTGACGAGGAGGGGTCCAGAACCTCTTCCCGGCAATTGCTCTCAGGGCGAATGCAATTATTTTGCTGTTTTGGGTCTGCATTTATTTTTAGACATCCCTTCCGTGGCAGACCATTCCAGTTTTCCATGCACCGATTTTGCATCAGAAACTCTTCCTTTCAAACACTCTTATTGAAATTATTTTAAGAGTGTAAGCTGATTGAGTAAAATTGTTAAATAAATGTTGTCACAATAAATAAATATTGGTCTGTGGAAAGGGCCACCCAGTCGGGAAGGGCGTGGACCGAATGACAAGGTTGAACTGTGTTGTGCTATCCTGCCTCTGCTCTTGCGGGGGTGGGGGTGGGTCTTCAAACGCTGGCAACTTTGGAGGATGGGAAGGGGACAGGCCTAAGCGTTAGGGCAACCAGGAGGAGGGCTGGGCTCCTGGGAGCCCGCCTCAAAATGCCTGCTCAGTCCCGCATTCGCTACTGCAACGACGTACATTATCATGGTCAGGACCTCCGTGGGCCCCTCGGTATCTCTCTGTCCCTCTCCATGGCTCTTGGCAAGCCCCTACCTCTTGGAGCCTCTCCATTTCTCTCACTGTCGCTTTGTTCCCAGGATGGGCGTTACGTCTCCACTTGTACCTTCCTGCCACCTTCCCCAAGCAGCCCCGCTCTCCACACTCGCCCCCTCCCCCAGCTATCCCCTCCATCGGCGGCCAAAGCCATCTCCGAAAGGCACAAGTCAAATCACATCGCTGTGACACAGGATAGCTGAACGGACTCCATTTCAGAAAGGCTCCGTCTCTGCTGTGTTTCTGCTAGAAAGCATGTTCCAGATTCTGCCTCTGAATAAGCCAGGAAGCTCTGTTCCCATTCGAGGGGGACGCAAGAAAGTGAATCATTCTCTGAGTGTTGTCCTAGACCCCAAACACCTGATAACACCCAAGGGCCAGGTCCCAGACATGCCGGGACACCGGCTCCAAGCTCCGGCTGACTGGCATCGAGACACCCCTCTCTTCAGTGGTTCAACGAATAACACCTGTCGCTCACCTGACTCTTTGCCTGGACCCTAGTGGATTCTTAAAGGAACACATACGTTCCCTAAACTCTTCTCCAGTATCAACCTCTAACCCCAAGCAACGACGAGACTCCGTCTTCTCTCCTCTCTGAGGGTCTCTGGGGCACTCTGTCCGCTATTCTCTGTCACACACTCTTCAATAAACTGTTTTCACTCTCTCTGGCTCACGTTTGATTTCTGTCCTGCGTGAAGCCAGGGACCCTTTTGGCTGGTCCTGTGGGACCTTCCCCTGGGCTCTCGGACCCAGCCTGCCTGCATCGATTGCCCTGCTTAAATCCCTCTAAAGTCCCCCCACTCGGCGCTGAATAATATCCCAAGTCTGTGCCCTGCACGGTGTCCATCCCCATTCCCACCCTGACCCCCGGGCCTCTGGCCTCATCTTCCTGAGTTCAGGCACACCAGCCTCTTCCTTCTCTCGGTTTGCTCTGTGACCTCTTTCTGTCTCTCACACCCTCTGTCTCTTGTCCACCCCCCTTTCTCTCTCCCGTCCCCTCCCCCTCCCCACTGATGCTGCCCAGGTATCTGTGCCCAGAGAGCCTGTACTGGGAATACCGTCCTTTCCAGTGGGTTTGCTTCGGATTTGCATTCCCTGAGTGCTCCTGGCAGCCAGTGCAGGGGATGTGCCAGCGGAGGCGGAGGGAGAGAGAGAGGGTTCAGCAGGGGAGTGAGGGGAGAGGGGACACCCTGGTGGGTCTCCCCCCTGCTGCTACCCCCTTCTGCCTCGCCCGCAGGGTGCAGCCTGCTGTTCTCTATCCTAAAGACTCCGGGCACAGAGCAGTGGGCAGAACACATAAGAAAAGAGAGCAGCGCCCGTTAAGAAGAGGAGGAAGTCCCTGTCCCGGAGGCTGACACTGGACAGTCATCGCAAAGGCACAGTTTCCTGAAGTTGTCGAAGCGTAAGAATCACCCCAGAGTGTCTGCCAAGGTGGATACTCCTGGTCCCGCTCCAAATGGCTTATTCAGAGACTGGGGGCTGGTGAAGTGGGAGCAGAAATCCTGTCCAGACATCTTGGCCAGCACCTGCCATCCACCCCCGACCCCTACCACCCCCATCACGGGCCTCTGTTGGGACACACCAGGACTCACCATGTCTTTGACCAGCAAGTGTCCAGAGGCAAAGGCAATCGAGTTGGGGGGTGTCGAGACCGGGAGCATGAAGGCGTAGGAGCAGCCGACCGTGCCGGGGATCATCAAGTAGAGGGGGTGCACTCTCAGGCGGATGGCCTGGGCCGGGGGGGTGGGCGGCCGTGACCACGACAGGGAAACACAGAGAAGGGACAGCAACAGATGGAGATGGTTGAAGGCCACAACAGATAAGACACAGAAAGAGACACATAGACAGAGATGCATAGACAGAGACACATAGACAGAGATCCATAGACAGAGATGCATAGGGACGCATAGACAGTGACAGACAGAAATGCATAGACAGAGATGCATAGAGACGCACAGAGACACATAGAGAAGATAGAGACGCACAGATAGAGATGCATAGACAGAGATGCATAGAGACACATAGATAGAGACACATAGACAGAGATGCATAGACAGTGATTGGCACAGACCGATGGCAGCAGATGAGAAGACAGGTTTAGAGACACACAAAAAGAAATACAGCCCAACACACAGATCCACACATGAACAGAGAGACAGACAAGGAGAGAGCCCAGATCAAAGGACACAGGGAGAAGACATTCCTTAGGTTAGTGACATCCTGGGACCACACTGCATGTTCACCAGTGAGTCCGGGCTGGGGAGGTGAATCTAGAACGCGCCTGCTCCAGCCTGAGGGTGCACCATCCTACCCGGAGGACTTGCTAAACCACAGCGTGCCGACCCCACCTCACCCAGAGTTTCTGATTCAGCAGGTCTGGGGTGGCCCCAAGAGCCTGCGTCATTAACGAGTTCCCAGCTGCTGCTGACGCTGTGGGTCCAGAGAACTGTGGCTCTAAAATCACAAGTCCCAGGGGTGCCTGGGTGGCTCAGTGGGCTGAGTGTCTGACTCTTGGTTTCAGCTCAGGTCGTGATCTCACAGTTTGTGAGATTGAGCCCTGAGTCAGGCTCTGCACTGACAGTGTGGAGCCTGCTTGGGATTCTCTCTCTCTAAATAAATAAATAAACACGAAACATTTTTTAAACATAGTAAAATAAAATCACAGGTCCCCTGCCTGGTCCTTCCCTCAGCCAAACGGTCCACACAGCAGGTCCCTGGGCACCTCTACTTGGGGCCTCACCAGATTTCAGGAACACAGAGCTCAGGATAGCATCTGTTGATTAGCATTTCCCAACTTCTGAGACTGTGTGAATCAAATGTATCTGTGTGTTAGCCTCCCTCAGTTCAACCTCCCCCAAATGACATGTTCAGCTACAGTTCATGTTGGTTTCTTCTCTCCTACTGTACATAAGACAGGATATTTTTGGCTGCTCTAGCGAATTTTCATAACCCAAGGCATAGAACTTTTCTCAGAAAGTGCTAAATTCTTCTCAGGAAGTGCTAAATGCACCCCCTTATATGTAAAACGTTTGGGTTTTGATGAGAAGCAATATTTAGAAGACTGTGTTATTTGCTAGGGTCTTCTCCAGCAGAAGTTGGACCTGGCTGGGTCCCTGTTTCTCCTCCCCCATCAGCCTGTAATGCCCCCACTGCTCCCAATCATCTGCTCCCTCGGATCCTGGGGAAGGGTGTGATTAAGTCCAATCACATCCGGCAAGGTTTGGGGACCCCCTCCCCACATTCCTGGGGAGCGTAAAAAGGCGCACCCATTTGGGAGGGCAATTTATCCACATCTAACAAAAATATACACGCACATGCTCTCCATCCAGGGATCTCATCTAGGAGTGTATCTGGATGGACTCAGAGAAGGAAAGGTCTGGAAGCATTGCTGGGTCACAGCAAAGGCTGGACGCAGACCTATGTGCCCATCACTAGAGATCAGAAATAAACCCACGGCCACCCACTGGTAACAGAATATTCTCTATTCCCGGAAACAGAATAAAGTGCATCTCCGTGTGTTAATGCAGGTGTGGACTCCATTACAAATTGAAGTAAGCCGACAAAAGCCAAAAATACAGTGGCTCAGGTAGGTGTCCCTGGTAGATCACAGTCCGCATACAAAGTGTGTAGTTCACAACACTGATTTAATCTAATCAATTCTGGATTCCATGGAGATTATCATGTGGCTAAGTCTTCTCTAATCTATTTGAATACAGAACCAAGCTGATCGTTTCTAATGCTAATCCGTTTTGAGTTTGTTTTTTTTTTTGAGAGACAGAGAGAGGCTGTGAGAGAGAGAGAGCAGGGGAGGGTCAGAGAGAGAGGGAGACAGAATCTGAAGCAGACTCCAGGCTCTGAGCTGTCAGCACAGAGCCCAAATGCGGGGCTCGAACCCACGGATCGTGAGATCATGACCTGAGCCGAAGCTGGACGCTTAACCGACTGAACCACCCAGGCGCCCCAGTTTTGAAATTCCTAATATACACTCTGTTTGATTGTGATGCATTGTTCTTTCTGTAGAATCTCAGATTTGTTTTGCTATTTGCATCTGTTTACACCTGAGATTGAGTTATGTTTCCTGCCCCCTCCCCCATGCCCCCCCGCTGTCCTTTGGTTTTTGTGTCTGAGTTTTGCTAACCTTATTCCTGGGTTGAATGGCTTTCTCGATCTTTCTGTGCTCTGAAATAGTCTGAATAAGGTGGGAGCTATCTGCCCTTTGAAGGTTTGCCAGCTCTCACCTAGCTAACCGTCTGAGGGCTGGCTAGTTATTTTTAGGGCGTTGGTTCTCATTTGGGGATGGTTTTGTCCCCCACCTCTGACCAGGGGACATGTGGCAATGTCTGGAGACATTTTTGATTGTCACGATTTAGGGGATGCGACTGGCTGGCACCTAGCGGGTGGCGGCCAGGGATGTCGTTGAACACCCTACCGTGTCCAGGACAGCCCCCACCACAGGCAGTTCTTTGGCCCCCATGTCAGCAGTGCTGAGAAACCCTTCTTTAGAGGGAGGTTAGAACTTTGTCTGCCATTAGAATCTCTGCTGTGGTTATTTGTCTACTCAGATTTTCTACCTCATCTTAATCCACATTTGACAATTTCTATTTGCCTAGAAAACTCTCCAAAGGAAGAAATTTGGTGCACTTTGGAAAACATTTACTCTGTATTTCTTAAAGAAAAAAAAATCAGTACTAGAAAAAAAAAAAGCCAATCTGGGGCTCAGTTGGTGAAGTGTCTGACGTCGGCTCAGGTCATGATCTCATGGTCTGTGAGTTTGAGCCCCACCTTGGGCTCTGGGCCGACAGCTTGGAGCCTGGAGCCTGCCTTCAAATTCTGTGTCTCCCTCTCTCTCTGCCCCCCCCCAACTTGTGCTCTGTTTCTTGCTTTCAAAAAATAAATAAAAAACATTTAAAAAAAAACTTCAAGAAATCAAGGTCTAACAGATTCACGCAGTTTGGAAGCGGGCAGTGCCACCTGCAGCTCCTGGGGGCAGGGGAGAGATTTCTGAAGCCCTCCCCCCGACTCCCCTCCCCGGGACTCTCACCAGTTCCGCCAGGATGGGCAGGAAGATGATGATTGTGGCCGTGTTGCTGGCGAACTCGGTGAAGAAGGCGACCACGACAGTGATGAGCAGCGCGGCCAGCGCCGGGGGCACTTTCTCCAGAGGGTGCAGCTGCCCGCCGATCCACGCCGACAGCCCGGACTCCTGCGGGGGTGGGGGCACCGGTTCACAGCCCGCCCAGCTCCAGCCGCTGCCCCCGGAGGCTGGGCCCGGGAAGGAGGTGAGGATGGGCCACAACGGTGACAGCAGTGACCACTATGCCCCTTCACGGACGGGGAGGATAGTGAGGCTCGGAGAGGGTGAGTGATACATCCAAGGCCACACATTTGAGCCAACCGGCATTGGCCTCTCTGCTTCTGATGCTTCTTTTTAATGTTTATTTATTTCTGAGAGCGCGAGCAGGGGAGGGGCAGAGAGACAGGGACACACAGAATCTGAAGCAGCCTCCAGGCTCCAAGCTGTCGGCCCAGAGCCCGATGCAGGGCTTGAACCCAAGACCTGTGAGATCGGGACCTGAGCTGAAGTCGGACGCTTCACCGAGGGAGCCCCCCAGGCGCCCCTAGCTTCCCTGCTTCTTCAATTGCTCTCTACTCTGTAGAGAGCCCTGTACCCAAACCCCTGGATCCCCAAATAATCCATTAGGCGCTAGCAGCCCTAAGCTCCAACTTGAGTGGGAGGGGGAAGTTGGACCCTCTGTGGATGGTTACTAATAACAAAAATATTAACACACCACGAAATATTCATTATTAATCTTATAAATAATAATATTGCAAGATATACTATTATAATATATAGCACATGTATCAGATACGTATTAAATACAACACTATCAAGACGATGATCAATAATACAGATATCTATGATTAACGATCAGGACGATCACAATGATCACACAACCCTGTACTGTTACTCACTATCATAAGAATCATCGTCACTAAGGCTTTACATGTTTCGGGGCGCTGGCACGCATGACCTCCTCGACCCCTCCCAGACGTCCTGGACGGGACAGTGGACCCTGCGTTATGGAGGAGGAAACGGAGCCTGCCAAAGTTTCTGTGGCTTGCTCGCTGGCTCCAAAAGTAACAACTGAGATGTAGTTCACGTTCAGGGCCATGTTTTCTGCCAGGTGGTAGGGTCCTGCAAAGCTCCCTGTCACTTGGGCACCGCCCGCTGGACACGCCCATCTGTCACTGCCCCTCTTACTGAAAGGTAATGCCCAGAGCTGATGACAGCCCTCCAGGCCAGAGAAGGGACGCGTTAGATTGTCCCCTCCCTGGCTCCGGACTCTACCCTGTCGTCAGTGCTACGGAACTATCTCCATGCTCTCTTGCTGACTTCTCCAGGATTCACTCTGCTTTAGGAATATTCAAATATTTAATCAAGTGAATGTTAACCATAGAGAGCCCTTTTCACAACCCAGTACCCTTTGATACCAACACACTTCGGTTTTTTCAAAGAAACTCTAAACATTTCTTTTATGTTTAATAGAAAATTTACTGCTTCTCTAGAACTTAAAATTTCATAATGATTCTAGAACACAGCATACTTTTTTAAAAAATTTTTGAATGTTTAGTTTTGAGAGAGAGAGACAGAATGTGAGCAGGGGAGAGGCAGAGAGAGAGGGAGACACAGAATCCCAGACAGGCTCCAGACTCCGAGTTGTCAGCACAGAGCCTGACGCCGGGCACGAACCACGAGATCATGACCTGAGCTGAAGCTGGACGCTCAACTGACTGAGCCACCCAGGTGCCCCATGTTTTTACATAAATAAAATACTAAATAAAATTCTTGTCCCCAGGATTTGACTTAAAAATTATCTTCAAGGAACGAATAATAAATGCTTAAAGATATGTTTCTCTAGAAGAGACTCTGTAAAATTAACACCCTTCTTTTACATCTGTACATCGGCACTGTTTGATAGCCTAGAAATTACGGTGAGTGGCAGAGTCAAGGCCCCAGCCCTCTCCCGGCCTGGGGAACCCTGCAAGGAAAAAATGGGGCCACTGGTTTTTCCCAGAGGCCACTCCTAAGAGACTGATGGCTGTGGGCACAATTTAGTGGAGAGAGGCTGGAGAGAGGGAATATTAATGACTTGGATGAATGAGAAGCCAGAAGCTTCCCAGTGTCTAGGCCTCTGGGTGGCGGGCTTCCGGCCAAGGTCTCAGCCCCTACGGGCCCTTGGCTCAGCTTCTGCAACCAGGAGGTCCCACAGAGGCAGCGGCAGAACCCCCTGCTGCCTGGGGTTCTCTTGGGGACTCCAAAGGGCTTCACCTGCCCTTTCCCAATCCCTTAAGTACCGAAGCTCTGTTTCCTTGGAAACACGCAGCCCCATGGGGTCCCAGGGGGACACCATGCAACAAACAAGGTTGGAGGCTGTGCGGCCAGAGGATGAGGAGAAAGGGCTCTGGAATTACACTGAGCTTGTTCCCCACCTTGATCCCTTTTAGCTGTGTTGTCCCGAGCAAGCAACTCAAGCTCTCTGTGCCTTAATTTTTTTTTTATCTGTAAACAAGGGGGTAACAGTGCCTGTCCCAGAAGGTGACTGTTGGGAGAAAAGGGGCTACTCTATAAAGCACTTGGAGAGTGTCTGGGTACCTGGTGAGGGCCCCACACATGCCAGCTGTCATTCGTAGCTTCAAGTCACGAGGGGAAACACTCAGAAATTGCCCAGTCCTGTGGTTGTCAAACTGTGTTCCATTTGGCCCACAAAGATGTCAAGAGGTGCCTGAGGCCGTGTTGCAGGATGGGAAGGGAGAGGCTAGACATTCTTTAAGAGCCTCATAAAACACACTAGGCTCAGCTGTGTGAATACAGCTCTGTAGAATAATTCCTAGGGAGAGAGAACCAGTGAACTAGATTCAAGGAAAGGGAAAAGAGAAGGCTTCATGCACATATGGGACCATTCAGACCACTGTACTGGGCACAAGCTGTGTGACGTCAGGCACATTGATGGACATCTCTGTTCCTCGCTTTCTTCAAGGAGTTGTGGTAATGATTAGACAAAGACATGCAAAACACAGTTCCTCTACATAGTAAGCACCGGATGTGATTCGTTACTATTTATTTAATTTAACAAGCACTGAATGTGGAGTGTACTCTGTGTTAGGCACGCTTCTGAAGACTTGGCTAATATTATCTCATTCACTCCCCATAACCACTCCATGAAGGAAGTGGTATAATTATCTCCATTTTATGGCTGAGGAAACTGGAGCACACAGAGGTGGTAATTTGCCTGAATAAGTGAAATAATTTGCCCTAGGGTTGGGATTTTGAGCTTAGACTCTAGGGCTTACTTCTCCAAAAATAGGCTACTTCTCCAAAAAAATGATAATGCCTGTCATCATCATAATCACCACCATCATCACCATCACCATCACCAATCTCATTATCACCTTCACCACCACCATCCACCACCATCACCATCATCATCATCACCAATCTCATTATCACCTTCACCACCACCATCCACCACCATCACCATCATCATCATCACCACCACCGTCACCACCATCATCATCAACATCACTGATCTCATTATCACCTTCACCACCACCATCACCACCACCACCACCACCACCATCATCACCATCATCTTCATTACCATCACCACCACCATCATCATCATGACCATCACCACCGTCATCATTAAAACCATCACCATCACCATCATCACCATCATCATCACCATCACCACCACCATCATCATCATCATCACCTTCGCCACCACCATCACCATCACCACCACCACCACCACCATCATCATAACCATCACCATCACCACCAACATCATTAAAACCATCATCATCATCATCACCCTCACCACCATCACCATCACCACCACCATCATCATCGAGGTGACTCGGTGAAAATGAAGGTCAGCAGAAAATGAAGGATAAAGAGAATGTGCACATTTCCGCTTGCCCACAGGGTTTGCTCCACTCTGACTTACTCTCAAGCTCCTATAACCTCAATATATTTGTAGATAAATTTGTTTTGATAGAGATTAAATGAGATATGCTCAAAGGGGCCAGAAGAAGACCGATTTTTCAATCCACGAGGCAGTAAAACTGTATTCACAATACAAGCACTAAGGTTGAAGGCGGCCCTGGTTTGAGCACCTGGTACGCATCAGCCCCGTGCGCTTTCCACACGTCACATCAGCAGCGCTCCAAACAGCCCCTCGCACAGGTCACGGCCAACAGATATTTATTGAGCATGTTATGTACCAGGACTCTTCTAGATGCCGGAACAGTAGTGAAGAAGACATATCTGATCCCTGCCCTCATAGCGCTTACATTCTAGTAAGAGAGACACCAACCCAACACATGAACAGGATAATGTGGGGGAAGGGGAGAGGAAGGAAATTAGTGGGGTGATAATAGGAAGAGGATTGTAGAGGAGGCTACTTCAGATAGAGTGCTGGGGGGGGGGCTCTGAATTGGTGACCTTGGAAATGACCCAAAGGGCCAGGACTCAGAGATCTCAGGGAAGAGCATTAGGCAGAAAGAAAGCAGATGCAAAGGTCCAAGGGTACAAATGAGTCTAGTGTTGCTGAGGAACATGAAGGGCCAGCGGGATGGGAGGGGGGCCATCAGAGGCCAGAGCAGGAGCCAACAACAGGGAGGCAGGCAGGGGCCGGGCCGTGCTGGGCCCTGTGTGTAGGCCAAGGAAGCGTCTAAATAAAAACGGGGAGCCGTGGGCAGTTTTACAGCAGTAAAGTGCAGTGTGGACCTGAAGCAGATTTAACCGGGACCTGCTGTCAGCACTTCTGCACCAGCACTTGGGCGCCCCCACACCCAGACTCACCCTGGACCCCATCTGAGGACCTGTAAGCCCCAGGAGGCCTGGCTGTGGCCTGGAGAGGGCACTGGGCAGGGGCCAAGAAGCAAGCTGTGCCATGAGTGCTGCGGTCCCTCCTGGGGCAGAGGCCGCACTGGCCTGGGAGGGGACGGAACCAGCCGGGGTTGGAGGAAACTGCCACACAAAGGCTTTGTTGGACAGAAAGCCTGGTGGCTGCCCGGAGCTGAGCCAGGAGCCAGACCAACCTCCCAGCGCAGCCAGCGGCCCCGTGGCCCAGCCCCCACCGGGAGCCGGGGCTTTTCCCAGCACTTCCCTGGCTCAGAGAGGCCTCTGGGGCAGAGATGACCTCAGGGTCAGGCAAGGTTCACGTTCCCTCGATAAATGGTGCCATTCCCACCGAGCTGCTCAGGCAAGAGGTTCCGTGTCACCCCTGACTCTGTTTCCCCTTTTCTCCCACATTCAATGATCATAACCAACTAAGTTCTCCGTGGGCATTGACCCATTTAAAAGTTGTAACAAGTCTGCAGCACGGCCCCATTATTATTCCCATTCTACAGATGAGGAAACTGAAACACACAGCTGAGGTCCAAGACCTGCAACCCCACATTTCCCATTGCATGGCATGGCTTCTTTGGGACCTGGAGCCCATGCCACTTCCTCTGGGAAGCCTTCCTTGATGCATCCCCAGTAGGAGGCAGTAGTGACAAAAGTCAAGACAGGAGTGCAGATCCCAGCTATGCTACCTATGAGCTGTGTTACCTAGGATCGGTTGATTAACCTCTCTGGTCCTCAGGATTCCTAAAACAAAGACAAAAATAGTACTTTTGCGCAACCGTCCATTTGCCCCTTTTGAAGTCTACACTGTTGTATTTGTGTGTGTTATTTGTTGGGGCAAAAATGAGTAAAATAAAAATATGTGTCATAAAAAAGAGACCGTGAATGTGCCGCTCAGCCGACCATCAGTCTGGTGGGTGCCGCGCTGCGATGGTTTGCACCCCGGACTCAGGAGGCCCCGGTGCCCCAGCACAGGGACAGCGAGCAGCCAGCGCCTTCACCATCATCCCCCGATGGGCTGTCCAAGGCCCCAGAGTCGTCTTGTTCAAGGTCACGCTCACTCCTGGGGTGGCTCACGGGCGCAGACTGAGGGAGGGATGCTGGGATACGGTCAGGCCGTCTCAGACCAGTTGAGGCATGGCTGAAGGGCTCCCTGTGGGTCTGCCTCAGGGCTGTGCAGCCCCCTGCCCCCTCCGGCTGCCTTCCTCCCCCTTCCACAGAGGGGCACCCGAGGGCACAAGCTCAGAGCCCTGCTCCCTCATCTCCATCTGGGAATCTGCTCCCGGGAGCACAGCCCAGAGCAGCCCTGGAGTGAGGAGCCGGAGAGAGCGCCCGGGGACCTCGTGCAGCCAGCAACCCAGAGTGAGCACTTCCATCCAATTCATAGATGAGAACACGGGCGCCCAGAGAGGTTTAGAAACCTGCCCAAAGCGCCTCAGCGCGGAGTGGAAAAGAGCTGGGATTGGGATCCAGATACTCGGATTCTCAAGCTGAGGCTTCTTACTAGCATAATACTTATGGATGTCGTACATCGTATCACTGTTTGAAACTGAAAACTGAGATTGAATTAAAGAAAGGAAGCAAATAAAACATTTAAAAAAGGGGGGGGCGTGCCTGGGGGCTCAGTCAGTTAAGCGTCTGAATTCGGCTCAGGTCATGATCTCCCGGTTTGTGAGTTCAAGCCTCGTGTTGGGCTCTGTGCTGACAGCTCAGAGCCTGGAGCCTGCTTCACATTCTGTGTCTCCCTCTCTCTCTGCCCCTCCCCTGCTTGCTGTCTGTCTCTCTGAATAACAAATAAAACATTAAAAAAAAAAAAAAAGGAACGAAGCAATCAGAGAGGCAATTTCAGGTTTCCTTCATCTTCATTTCAGATTAACCCTTCACTGGCTGTGGTTTTAAATGCCTCGGCTTACCAGGAGAGATTTAGGGGTGGGGTGGGGCCAGCGTCCTGAGCTGGGGGTTCAAATCCCGGCTGCAACAATCTCCTGGGTGCATAGACATAGGCTGGCTGTTTAGCCTCGTGTTACCTCTATCCCCTCATCTGTGAAATGGGGACAAGCAATCGCATCTACTTCAGTGGTGTTGGTGACGGTTAACAGAGTCCTAATCTGCAAAGAGCTTCAAGCAGAACCTGTTCTTGGGAAGTTCTTCGAAACGAGCCATTAGGAGGCGGACTCTGAAGGCGGACTGACCGCAGTTGGAACCCTCCCTTTTCTGCAGAATGCAACTGTATGACCTTAAGAAAGTTGCTTAATTTTCCCATGCCTCGGTTTTCCTACCCATAAAATGAAGATACAACTATGACCTCGTCCCCTAGGGTCAGGGTGAGCGTTTGATGAGACAGCACCCGCCGGTGCTTCCTCTGAGCGGGGCCTGCGGACGTCGCACCTGCATGTTCTAAGAGCGAGCGCCTCCTGAAATTCTATGCTCACCCCCACAGTCCCCCCTCCCAGAGCCCTCTAGAACGACACTCGCAATAACGCTGATCAATATGAATGACATCTAACATTTATATCACAGTGGTAAAAAGCATAGGCTGTGGCACCAAACTACCTGGATTCTAATCCTGAGTACACAGCTGTGTGACCCGAGGCTAGTTACTTTACTTCTCTGTGCCTCAGTTCCTTAATCTATAGAATGGGGAAGATCATGGCGTCTACCCCCGAGGCTTGTTGGGAAGTTTACATGAGTTCACGTGTGTAAAGCACACGGAGCGGTGCCTGGTCCGGGCGGGAGGGGGGTGAGCCAAGGATGGTGTTATTCCTCTGTGCCCATGGACCCCCCGCCACCCCCCAGTTATGACAGTAGTAGTCATCATCATCGTCATGTGCTCATCGCGAGCTCCTTGAGAATCCGGATCAGACCTTATTCCTCTTTTTCTGCACAGCGCCCCACACTGAGTAAGGTGCCGGGAGGTAGGGACCACGATGGCCCCAGCTGGTAAACGGGGAGTCCGGGGGCAGCCGCAGCGCCCGCGAGGCCCCGGCGCTCTGATCCAGAGCCTGCAGCTGCGGCTAGGCCCTGCGCCCGCCTCCCCAGGCCTGCGGCCCACCTGCTGCTCTTACCTCACAGCCTTTGGCCATGGCGAAGCCCCCTCCCAGGAGAAGGATGATGTTCCAGGGCACCGTGTCCTGGACCTTCTTCCACGTCAGCAAGGGCTCCGGCTCTGCGTTCGAAGCTGGATGGAGAGAAGACACGCAGACTGAAGAGGGGACCCGGGTCTCCACTGGGCAGAGGGGGGCCCGATGGGCGCTCAGGACACTCAGCCTGAGGAAGGGTCAGCGGCCCCTGCAGTCCCATCTTTGTGGGGACCGTCCCCCTCCACAAGGAAGCCGCAGTCTGGCTCCAGCATCTGATCTCAGAGCTTTAGGGAAAAGCCCCAGGAGCCCTGTGCCGGGCATCTGCTCCATTCAGAAGGAAAATAATTGTCACGGCCCCGTGGCGTGAGAACCTCCTGGAAGCAGGCACTCTCCATCCGGGACTTCCTTTCAATTTCCCAAAACCCCTTCTGCAGAAGTGCTGCTCGCATCCTCATTTACAAGAGAAAAGGCTCTTTTTTTTGTAAGTGAATGTGTACAGAGAGGAAAAAAGTGGAAGGAAAATCAGGAAAGGAGAAACTAAGGTCTCCTGGGTTCATGGAATTACGGGATGATTTTTATCTTTATAAAAGCGGCAGTGTCTGTCTGTGTCCACTGGTTGGAACAGGGATCAGCAAACTTCTGTAAAGGGTCAGCATATCAGCAGACACAGACAAGACATACGTGAGGGGGCACCGTGGTGGCCCCAGGAAATCCTACATAGTTAGAAAAGGCAGGGGTACATTTGGCTCATGGGCTGAAGTTTGCCACCCTTGTGCTGGGAGCATAGGCCTGGAGACAGACGCTTCTGAACATGGGCTCACTGCATGCCCTTGAACGTGACCTTGCCTGTCTGACCTCGCTGACGCATGGCCCGGAGACAGCCCCTTGAAGGGCCCTCGTGAACACTGAGGAGGTAATGGAGGAGCTGCCAGTGGAGAGAGAGAGGGCCCTGTTTAGTTCACGGCCAAGTCCCAGTGTCGCCGCCTGGCACCTGGCGTGCGCTCGTCAGCTGATGGTATGTGCCTTGCTTAGCCCCCTGCCTGCTGCAGAGTGAACACTCTAGAAACGAAACTGTCCCTGCAGGCGGCCTCCAGGGAGGTGGGGTGGGAGTGGGGGGTATTGGGGGGTGTTGGGGGGATAGCAGGTGATGGAGGGGGTGGGAGGTGGGGAGGGGTGGGACAGGTCTGGCCCATGCATGGCAGTTCCCAACTTCCCAGGACAGTTCCTGGGTCACACGACCATTGACATTTTGTTTTTCCTTTTCCAAACTGTACACTGTGATTATCTGTAAGGAAAGCTGGAGATCTTGGCTGGCTCAGTCCCCTGCCTTTAGGCGATGAAGTATAAGTTCATTAAAGCGGCAGGCAAGGTCTGAAAAGGCCAGGGTACTTCCCCACTAGGAGGAAAGGGTGGGTCCGGTGGGAGCTAGCTCTGACCAAGGGTTTAACATCATGCAGATTAAATGAAGTGCATGGTTAATGCTAATGAGACCTCCTCTGCCCTCAACCTTCTATGACTGTCTTCATTATTTTCCCATCCAATCATGACCTTGTTGCTGTTTCTTGAAAGCACAGCTTCCAACTATGTGGATCTCACCCTCCCAGGCCCGCTCTCTGCCTGCGAGCTCTCTGGAGCAGGCTCCAAATCTGAACTAGACTTGAATCCTAGCTCTGCCATTCGGCTGTGTGATTTGGGCTAGTGACTCTACATCTCTGAGCCTTGGTGTTCTCATCTGCAAAAGGCAGCAAGGATACCTCTTCAGAGACCCACCAGGGAGAGGAAACGGGCCCATGTGCAAAGGGCTCGGCTCCAGGTGCGGCCCAGAGCGAGTCCTTGGTTACTCATTTAACACATATGTATATTGAAGACCTATCACATGTCAGGCACACCTCTAGACACTGGGGATTCAGAAGCGGACAAAACAGAAAAAAATAAAATAAAAATCCCTCCCCCTGGAGAACATACATTCCAGGAAGGGAGGTGGGTAAGAAACCAGTAAATATATAACATTGAGAAATGTTATATTATGAAGGCAAGAAAATAGGGTAAAGGGGTGGAGAGTGACAAGGGAGGGATGTTCTTCTGGACAGTGTAGTCAGGGAAGACTTCTCTGAGGAGGTGACATTTGGACAGAGTCCGAGTAGTCATGGGAGTGAGTCACGCGCTATCTGGAGGAAGAGCTTGGTGGACAGAGAGGGACCGGAAGTCACCATTGCCATCATCCTCATCGTCATCCACAAGCACAGCGCCCAGCACGTAGTAGGCATCACATGCATACTTGTCGAATGACCATAAAGGGACAGAAATACAACAGCAACTCCAACTCCCGGAAGAATGGAAGACGGCAGATAAAATCAGAAAATCAAGGTTGGCCTGGAGGCCTGGGTTTTACCTCCGGTTTCTGTGTAGCTAGTCATGTGGCCTTGATCAAATCACTTGCTCTCCATGGGAACTGGCCCCTCTCTCAGGCTCCGTGTAAGTCCTGAGCGCTGGACCCTATCACCTCAGCCAAGACTGCACGGGGTCACCGGGAGCCCAAGGTCGGTGGTGTTCACGGCGTCCCCTCTCCCCACCCACGAGGCAGCCCGGACACTGCAGCCCAAAGGACCCTCCTCGGACCAGACCCAACTCCCAGATGCGTTTGAACACTACTGTTGTTGGCACACACCGTGTCTTCCACTGAAATTAGTTGCCGACATTTAAAATCCGGGAGATTGCGTAACATTTTGTGCTTCCCTTGAAAAGTCAGCCAGTCTGATGAAACTGGTCCTGCTTTCCCGCGTGGGGACACCCGGGGGGAACCGGAGTCACAGCCGCCCCTTTATTTCAAGGGTACTGGCTTGCCAGTTTCCACAGTCCCCACAGTGCCCTGACGCGGCGGGCACTCACGGTCATCCTCAGAGGCTGTTTTCCCCATGATACAGACATTGGTCTCTGTTTCAAAAACGCAAAAGGAACGCTGGACAGCGAGGACCCAGTTTCATGGAACCCATTTTCCTGCCCTCAATTGGCTGCATCCAAAACGGTTACCTCCTTGTGGGCATTTGGTTTGCAACCCCTGTTCTAGAAAAGTACTAAAGCCAGAGGTGAAAGGTGTCTAAGGAACATGTTCATTCTGTAAGTTGAGAAGGAAGGCCCAGTGGGTTGGTGGCTGAGTGGCTGAGTTGGTTAAGCCTCTGACTTCGGCTCAGGTCATGATCTTCAAGTCCATCAGTTCGAGCCCCATGTCAGGCTCTGTGCTGACAGCTCAGAGCCTGGAGCCTGCTTCAGACTCTGTGTCTCCCTCTCTCTGCTCCTCCCCAGCTCCCATTCTGGCTCTCTCTCTCAAAAATAAAATTTTTTTTTAATTAAAAAAAAAAAGAAAGAAAGAAAAGGAAGGCCCAGGCATCCTAGGAACTTCCTCAGGGTGACCCAGCAAATCGGGAGCAGAGCTGGGATACCAGACATCCACATCACAGTGCCGTCCCCACAGCCCCAGCTGACAGGAGGCTCTGGGCTTTTCCAGCACCTCCCCCCCGCCGCCAGGTGACAGAGCCATGGATGGGACCTGATCAAGGGCAGCCCGTCCACAGGCTGGCCAGCCACCTAGGAGGCTTAGCCGCGGCCCCATGGGAGAGCTGCCCGAGCAAGAAGAAGCCAGCTTCTTACTCCCGGGGGCTCCATGGGGCATGGAGGGACAGCAGGGGTGCAGAAGTGACAGCTACAGGCCGCAGGCAGGAGGGACGTGAGTGGGCCGGGAGCGAGGAGGCAGGAAGCGGTGGTGTGGACGCCCGGCGAAGGCGGGCATTGGGAGGGAGGCGACACGGCAGGGGTTCCGAAGTTATACATATCTACATAAAAAGCAGGAACAATAAAGAAGCAGAGGCTGTCAAGAGGCCAAAGCGTAGAAGCAGGAGACATGGTGGAGGGGTCAGCACGTGGTACCCGGAGGGGGTGATGGGTAAAGCTGGGTGGAAGCAAGACGAAGGAGCAGAGACCAATCCTGCCTGGTTTCAGGGTCTGAAAGCCCTCGGCCTGAGGCTCCCTGGATCCAGTGTTTGCTCTGTTGCTCTAACCATTTCTAGGCCCCATGAAACCGGCTCCCCACTGATCCTCACGTGATGCACCCGCTCAGATGCCCGCCCCTGAAAGTGGAGCTAACTTGCCTATTACTTGCTCTCTCTCTTTTTCAACAAAAGACAAGAGCTAACGACCTTATTTCCTGACTCCTGGTGGGGAGCTCATCTCACTGGCCCCAGTGGAGAGGCCTCTGTCACAGGGGGTGGCCTGCTGGGAACCAACCCAGGGGGTCACAAACTGGCCATCTGAAGGCCCGTTCCAAGGGCTCAGCGTCCTTTAAAGTGACCCGGGGTGCCGTCAGGCACATGTGCCTACATCTCTAGCATTTCCTATCCATTGAAACCTGGCTTGAGAGCTTCACGTCTCACCCCTTGGGCAACTGAGCCGCAGCTCCAGCCTTGGGCCCACGGACGGCACAGTTTTTCTATAAAAGGGCCAGAAAGAGAATATTTTGGGTTTTGTGAGCCAAGAGGCCAATTCAAGGCTATTCTATATATAGCTAAGGAGAATAAATGTCCACAAATTTCTTATGGTAGAAATAAAGTTTACTTATGGACACTGAACTTCGAATTGGTGTAATGTTCCTGTGTCACGAAATATTTTTCTTTTGATTCTTTTCAGCCGTTAAAAAATGTCAAAACTATTCTTCGCTCGTGGGCTGCAGAAAGCGGCCAGCCGGCTGGCTGCTGTACTTGCCAACTGCTGTCCCGGCCTGTCACCAGGGCAGCCCCCAGTGCCCAGACAAGGGGACAGCTCGGAGAGAAGGGGAGAAGCAGGTTAGTACAACGGGGGCCCGGGTCCCAGGCGTGGGCCCTGACTCTGGCCACTGATGACCATGCTCCAAGTCACAGTCGTCACTGAGCCCACTGAGAACCCAGCCTTGACATCTTACCTTTAAAGTCAAACCACCACTTGAGAGAGGGCCTTTCAGACGGGAAGAAGAACAAGATGGTGACAATGGCCACTCCAGTGACAGCATCAGAAAGAAACCTACAATGACAAGGTCCCAAAACATGTGACCCTAGGGGCATTGCAGCAGGCTGAAAGCTTGGTGGATCTGCCAGCGAGGATCTGTGGGAGGGAATTAGGGGCTCGCCGTGAGGGGGCCCTTGTTCCAGGCCCCGGGACACTGTCCTGCCTGCACTCAGCATGGAGAAACTGTCCCTGAGGCCAAAGCCCTCTGTGTGCGGCTCCGGGAGTACGCAGATGCTGGCTGAGGCCAAAGTTTATCCTCCTGGGGAAGGGAGCCCTGGCCCAAGAGGGCCCTGAGCGCCACCGAATACGGGATCCGAGGAATTCCCAGGGGTCTCCTAACCAGGGCTTCTCTGAGAATCTATCTATTTCTTCAGCTTCTGCTTGCATTCCTCCTGGGATGGGCAGCTCACCACTCAGAGATGCAGCCCGTTTGCACCAGCGAAAGCCAGATGGGGCGGCCTCAGAGCCCCACAAAATCTAATTACCGCCTCTCAAGGATCCGCATTGCCTCCTGTGGACACATCAAGCTCACAGAGGTCTCTTGGGGGCAGACGGCTTCTATCTCAGATGAGAAAACCAAGACTCAGAGAGCAGCAGCCTGTGCTGGAGGCCAGGCCACAGACGGGCCCTGAGCCCAGAGGCGTCTGGCTCCGAGCTCAATGAAGCACAGAGCCAAACGCCAGCGAAAGCCCTTCCCGGTCACACATTTAGAGAGAATTCAAGTGACCAAGAAACTGGAAAAATGGCCATTCTCACTGTATTAGAAAAATATCAACCAAAATGCTGCTGGAGCGTCACTTGCCTGCTAACAGGCAAAACTTGAAAGGCTGATGATAATATCTAATGCGGACGCTGGAAAGGATATACTGAGGGTGTCAAAATAAATTGGTTTAACCTTCTGGAGGGCAGCTGGGGACATGTTTTAATACATGTAAACAGCCCTCGATCCAATCACTGTAATTCTAGGAATTTATCCTCACGGAAACTGGACTCTTGTACACACAAATTATGTACAGGGATGTTCATTATGGATAAGAGTTAAAAAAGTGGAAGATTTTTAGTACAGACACGTGTCACTAAATTGTGTACAATACTGCATATATAATAGTGTGTCTATAATGAAACGCCCTGTGTTTTTAAAAAATATAAGATAATATCAACCTTTAGGCATTGACACAGAAATACAACAAAGGTATCTTGCAAATAAAAAGAAAAGTTTTTATTTGCAGTATTAGACACAATCCAGAAGGAATTGATTAAATAAATTAAGACGTTCTTCTTCTATAAAATACTATGGAGCATTTAAAAAGAATGAAGCAGGTCAGAAAGAGCAAGCTGCCCAGGATTATATGACTGGACTCTTCCAGTTTTTGTAATATGTTTACCTACATGTCTGTGTATACGTGTTCATATGGGTAAGTGTGTGTACATATCATACATGTTAGACACCAAATTTTAATGGTGGTTATCTCTTCATTTACTGAGGTTCAATGAAGAGTAACTTCTCCCTTTTCAGTTCAGCATTGTTTGAATTTTTTTATAAGGATGTATAACATTTATGATTAGACAAAAAAGAAAAAAGCAGGTCACAAATGATATGTCCATGGTACTCACATTTCTGTTAAAGTCTTCTGTCTAGATAGGGTTCTTTGGAGCTAGTTTGTATATATTTTTACAATTAACTTTACTGAAGTATAATGAACATGCAGTCAAATGCGCCCGTCTAAAGGATAACATACTCCTGAGTTTTGGCTAATGTATACAGTCCTGTAACGGCCGAAGGGATTAAGATGTAGAACCGTTCTCGGACTGGCATTTTTAAGTCAGGCAAGGTATGTATCGGAATTGGAGACTGGGTTTCTAGGTGATTTTCATGTTCTTTGTATTGCTGGAATGTTTACAAGACCCATTTTTCATCAGAGGAAAATAACAAAGCATCTACATTTTGGAAAAAATAAGACAATGGCTCTTCTCGGCTCCATGAAATGACATCATTTCTTCCTTATAACAACCCACATGAGGTCAGAGCTTCATATCACCCATTTCACCAGGTGCGGGGGTGGGGGGGGTGTCTGAGGCTCCAAGGCTAGCCTGTATAGAGCTACTCTGTCCGAATGGTAGCCGGCAGCCACGTGTGCCTAGTGGACACTTGAAATCTGGCAAGAGCCCAACTTAGATGGGCTGCAATTATACGACACAGACTTTGAAGACTTTGTATGAAAAAAACGTAAACTATCATGTATAGATTGCATGCTGAAATAATATACTGGGTTAAGTGAAATATATTACTAAAATTGACTTCATTGTTTCTTCTGACTTTTTAAATGCGGCTACTAAAACATGACAAGTACATGCGTGGCTCACGTTATATTTCTACTGGATGGTGCTGATGGAAATCATCACATCTCACCAAGTCCAGAGGACGTACTTCCTACGTCACCATGTTCTGACACTCCAGAACCTGACAAGGCTGTCCGCTCACTCTCTCTTACAACGTTCTCCTCTCTCGGCCTTTGCTGGGTCATTGCCCCAGATTTTCTACCTTACCTCCCCAACTGCTTCTCCCCTTTCTCTCCTCCACCCGGCTCCTAACTGTTGGGGGTCCTCAGAGTCTCCCACACTCTCCCTTTGCTCTTTCCCTAGCTGGCTCCAGCAAGTCCTATGGAATTAAATTCCAAAGTTATATGATGGCTCCCAGATTTATCTCTGCAGCCCAACACCCAAGTCCAAGATCGAATCCCTGAGAAGCCGGCTGCAGACACTACTGCCCTCGGGCCCCCAATTCTGACTCGGCAGCAGGTTCTTACCTGTGCTCTTCTTCACCTTTGCCTCCTCCCAAAACTACCTGACGCCGTTGCCCCCGCCCCTGCTTCTTTTATAAATAGTCCCCTAGCTCTTCCTTCCTTGGCACCCATTACAATCTGCAGGGTGCTGTTGTCTAACCACGTGGTCTCTGTGCCTCCAGCATCTAGCATAATGCCTAGCACCTAATAGGCGCCCAAGAAATGTCAACTCCTTGAACGAACAAAGTAATGAGTGAATTCGTGAGCGAATGATGATCTCAGGGTTGCACAGTTTGTAAGTGGCCGGGCTGGCATTTGAACCGACTTTTGTCCGATTCCAAAGGCAAAGCCACTAAGACACGAGAAGCCCAAATGTCTTATCATCGGAACCTAAACTTTTTGAGGGTACAGGATGGAGCTGTGTATAGTTACATGGGACAAAGGGTGCACACCAGGCCCAGGCCCCTTCCCGCCCCCAGCTCCAGCGGCCCCATCCCAGAATCGTTCCCGTCGGGCCCCACCCCCGGGGCCCCCGAGTCTCACCCAGGGGTGAAGAAGCTGGCCCAGCCGGGGATGAACTTCGGATCCCGCGAGAAGAGGAGGACGGCAAACATGCAGAACAGGGTGAACACGGCCTGCTCAGCAAACCTGTGACACAGACCGGCAGGTGCCATGGTGATGGTGGGCTCTGGGGGGGGAAGCCCAGCATTGGGAAGGCCTTTGGCTGGTGCCCGCTGGCTGTGATGGGCCCGGGCCCTGCCTCTGAGAAACTGCAAGAAGTCGTTCACTCCCCAGTGATACACCTCTATCCTGGGGTGTAAGGGATTCCTGCCCAGGCGCTTCCACACGCCCCCAGGGTCTGTCCTGAGCATCAGACACCACTGCCCCCCAAGCTATTTAAATCATTCCCACTGGGAACTTCCCAAGGTTGGGAGAGGAGGAGAATCAAAGCAAGCAAGAAAGAGCAAAGCAGAGGCAGAGGCCAAAAAGCAGAAAAGAAGGAAACAGCCAAGAGGTAGGCAAGAGCAGAACAGTCCTGCATGTGCGTCTATCCAGTGTGCTCATTTCACAGACTGGGGATTGGGGCCCAGAGTGGGTTAGTGCCTTGCCCCAGGCTGCACAGGAAGTTGGTGCAGGTCGCCTGACTCCTAGGCATTTTCACCACATGGGAAACAAGAATTTAAAAAGGTCCAAGAAGCTGCCCGAGGCAGTGTTGGGGACCCAGTGCGCCAGAAGGGAAGGGGTGCTTTAGCTGGAATGGAACAGATCCCCCCAACTACAGGCCGAGGGGCTCCCTGGATCCCAGGGTGTTTGCAGAGCACCAGGGTGAGAGGCTGGCTGTGTAAACCCCCCTCCCCTCCATCTCTAGGCTCCCATCGTCATGAAACTCTCCCCAACCCCCACGTGCCTGGGACTCGGCCCCTAGGGGGTCCAGTGGTCAGGCCAAGAGGTAACTCTCCTGAAAGCTAGGTCTATGCTGGGCTCTCTCCCCACCCCAGGAACCCCCATACCACGCACTTGATGGGCCCCAAGTTCTCGAATTCCTCCCGAATCACGGCTCGTGCCCTATTTTCTGCATCGGTTCTGATCTCGGATCTCTTCTTCCTCCAGCCCCTGAAACAGAGAGCCGGGAGGTTAGAAGTGGGCACTGCAAAGGTATGACTAACTTCTCAACTAACCCCTGGCCGAGCCTCCGTATTTCTATTTTGGAGACTGACCAGCCTGTGCCGAGTGGCCTCCCTGACTCTGTTTTCCCTTTTCCAAAATCTGTTCTCCCACCTACAGCCTGGGTGGTCTTATAAAAATGTGAATCTGATCAGAGGGCTCCCAGGTTTACGATTTTGGAAGGGGGTCAAACAGTCACGTGAATAAACCAATGGAACAAAACAGAAAGCCCAGAAATAGACTGGGGATCGGGTCTATGACAGAGCTGCTATCTCAGACTGGTGTAGAAACGATGAACAATTTAGTCCGTGGTGTTGGACATATGGATCAACGGGAAAGAACGGGGTGTGGAAATACGCCCCTACTTCCACGCCTAACTGGCATCTGGCCAGGAGGCCGGGACCGTTTGGTGGGGAAAGAATAGTCTTTTAACAAATGATGCCGGGGCCGTCTGGGTGGCTCGGTCGGTTAAGCGGCTGACTTCGGCTCAGATCATGATCTCACAGTTCGTGGGTTCGAGCCCCACATCAGGCTCTGTGCTAACAGCTCAGAGCCTGGAGCCTGCTTCGAATTCTGTGTCTCCCTCTCTCTCTACCCCTTCCCCTTCTCCCTGACTCAATAATAAAAGAAAACATTTTAAAAAATGATGCCAGGACACGTGGAGAACCACAGGCAAAAGAATAAATGTGGACCCCTACCGCATAGCATATATTAAAAAATGACCTTAAAATGGATCAGACCTAAATATAAGGGATAGATGGATAAACTTCTTAGAAGTAAACACAGGGGTAAATTTTTCTGGGCTTCGATTAGGCAACTATTTCTTAGATATAACACCAAAAGCTCAAGAAGCAAAGATAGATAAATCAGACCTTATCAAATTTTAAAACTTTTGTGGGTCAATGAATGAACAGTGTTGGACATCTGGGTGGCCATCTGGGAAAAAAATGAACTTGAAACCTCACCTTGCACCCTAATGATAAACCCAAACAGCTCAAAGAGTTCAGTGTAAAAAAAAAAAAAAGGACAAAAAACCCCACCTAAATTTAAAAAAGTAAATAAAAATGTTTGCTTGGGGGCACCTGGGTGGCTCAGTAGGTTAAGTGTCTGACTTTGGCTCAGGTCACGATCTTGGGGTTTGTGAGTTTGAGCCCCGCATCGGGCTCTGTGCTGACAGCTCAGAGCCTGAAGCCTGCTTCAGATTCTGTGTCTCCCTCTCTCTGCTCCTCCCCTGCTTGCACTGTCTGCCCGTCTCTCTCTTTCAAAAAGGAATCAACATTAAAAATATTTTTTTAAAAAATGTTTGTTTGTTTTTACAACTCCTATAGTGGGAAAATCTTTCCAACTATAATAGAAAATTCAGGAGCCCCATGAGAAGGATTGAGAAATTCATTGATATAAATTTTTTCTTGGGGCGCCTGGGTGGTTCAGTCGGTTAAGCATCCGACTTTGGCTCAGGTCATAATCTCGTTGTCCGTGGATTTGAGCCCCATGTCGGGCTCTGTGCTGACAGCTCAGGGCTTGGAGCCTGCTTCAGATTCTGTGTCTCCCTCTCTCTCTGTTTCTCCCCTGTTCATGCTCTGTCTCTCTCTCTCGATCTCTCAAAAATAAATAAATATTAAAAAAAAAAAGAAGAAGTCCCTTCCCCAAGGAGGCTCTCCTGACCTCCCAGTTCAGGGAGAGGCCCTCCAGGCACAGCTTCATATCTGTCCTTCCTTCACGGCACCTATGACTGGCATTCCTGCTGCACTTGGCTGCTGGCTGTCCGTCTTCCCCACCTTGCACACCAGCTCCCCAAGGGGCAGGATGCTCTCCGCCTTGCCCACTGCTGCACGCTCAATACCTACAACAGTGGTAGGTGCATAGTAGGTACTCAGCAGATATTTGCTGAGTGACGATGTCATGTCATTGGCCTGAAACGTCTCTGTTACCCAGAAACACCTGTCACTGAACGCTGCATCTCCTCCGTCACTGCCTCTTGTGGCCCAGTGCTGCGGATGGATGCTTGTTAGATTAAAACAAGTGGACTGGAGAAAAGGGCTCTAGTTCAGGCTCAGTCCTGGGCAGACGACCCACTCTCCCTCATCCAGCCTTTACTTTGCTTTAGCTAATTTTTAGCCTTAATCCACAAGTGAAGAAATGAAAAGCTCAGGGAGGTTACAAAATTGCTCAAGATCGCATGAAAGTGTGGTTTGAACTCTGGTCCGTCTGAGTCCAAAGTCAGGCTTCACCTCTCCAGGCGAATTCGGGCTTTGAAACCCGAGTCTCTGCTGTGAGGAGTTCTGGAAGTCATCTGGGTCGATCAAGGAACACCATGATCAGAACCTTCCTATTCTCAAAGTCTTCACATCTCTTTGATCTAGAGTCATTTCTACTGGTTCCATGTTACAGATGAGCAAATTAAGGCCCAGAGAGGTGAGGGGGCGGAGTCAGAGAATGACTTTATGACGTGCCCGCTACCCCCAGCTCCTATGTTAGGATTTCCCGAACTCCAGGCATTCCTCAACCAACTGAATCACCCAGGTACCCCTACTCCAGGCATTCCTAACCTACCTTCAAGGATGTTCCTCTGTCCACATCCCACCTCGCTCATACTTGCTTAATATTTTCCTCCAGATAGATCATCGTTTCTGTCTTTAATTATGTATGTAAACAGAACATTTATATCGCTCCCATAAATGGAAAACAAGACTCACTTGCCATTAAAAAACGTAATCATAAAAATAAATGCATGAAAGCAGAGCAATCATTACATTCCGGCCAGATACCGTTGCTGGCTGATGTCTCTGGAACCAACACTTGCTCTTTGTTTAAAAAGTAGATTTGGAAACGTTAAGAGGTTTGACGGTGTCTTCATCCCCCAGCTGAGACCTGCTTCATTCTACGGGAGTTGATAAAGGGACTCTTTTTCTCACCGTACGAGTCGATGTTAGTTAGTACCCCGTGACACCAGAAATGACCTCCTAGACCAGGCCACCTAAAATGGGAGTGCTTAACGGAAGATGCTGTCAGTAATTACCAACCATGGGGGGACAGGAGCTGAGGGTCTGGGCCTTGTAGGCAGCTTACACCCCCTGGAATCCTTACGCCCCTGGGGGGTGAGGTCTCTGCTACCATCAGCACAGGAGAAGGTGACGTGAGATTATGGTGACGGTGATGACCCTTAGTTTACACAGGAGGAAACAAGACGGGAGAAACCCCTGGCTCCCCGACGAGAAGGAAGCCGGGACTCCAGTCAGGCTCAAAGCTCAAGGTAGGCATGAGGGCACCTACCTCAGGGTCAACCCGCCGTACAGGAAAGAGATCCACAGCCAGCCCGCCAGCAGGAACAGCAGCATGAGGGGGAAGGCGAAAATGAACCAGGAGCCGAAGTTCACCACATCGCACTGTGGGAAGAAACTGGAGAGACGAGAGGCGGGGGAGTGGGAGCCAGCCAAGGTCAGCCACGCGGATGTACACGGTATACATCCAGGCAGCTCTTTCTTGGCTACAACACGGAAGTCGATAGAGATACACAACAGTATGTTTAATATTAACAGTGCGATTTAAAGTATTTCAAAATTCTACATTCTCTGAGTGTTCTGTAATGTACCTATAAAATCAGAGTAAAGCAATCGAATGTGTTTGGGGAGCGAAGGCCAAGGGGGGACACTCCGGGCAGCCATGTCCCCACCTCCCCACGTTCCTGGCTAGAGAATCAGAACCCCACATTACTTGGCGCTCATCTTCAATCCCCTCCTTTTAGATCAGAAGATCCAAGCGTATGCAATTAAACGTTGTGTATGATTTGCATGTGATTTACATGTAATTTACTCAAAATCCTGCTCATCTGATATTTTTTACTTATACCTCCAGCATTTTCTCCTTAATTTCTTTTCAATTTGGAACAAAGTCCTGCTCGTATCAGGGTAGGGAGGTGGCCTGAAAACCCTCTGACAGCTACTCCCCCCCGCTCCCCCCTGCCCTGTTCCTCCCTACCCGGCACTCAGCATGTGCCCTGGGAGGCCCCAGAGCCCACGTCTTTCCTGTCCAGCCTGGGGAGGTGCTCCGGCTTTGTCCTCTCAGCCCACGGGCCCTTTGCTGGCACTTCCTTCCAAATGAGGACACTAAAGAGCCAAAGTCAGCTGTCCCTGCATCGCAAGCAGGACCATCTCAGCCTCTGGTTTTGCAGTTCTTAAAAACAAAACCAAACCAACAAACCAAACCCCACAAGGCATAGCCAGGCCTTGCTCAAAGATGACACAGCACCAAAGTTGTGCAGTGGGCTTGGTCAGCTGGGAAAGCACTGAGCGACCTCACTCATCCCACACCTTCTGAATCAGAATCTCTGCAACAGAGACCCAGGCACCCCGGGGGGAGGGGAGGGGGTGACTCTAATATGCACCATGGTTGACAGTCACTGGTTTCTACCATCAGCTCTGAAAATCAAAGGATTTCAGACCCTGAGAATATAGTGGAAGGTTAAGGTTTTAAAATTGGTCTGGGGGATTGGGGAGGGGGCGCCTGGGTGGCTCAGTCGGTTAAGCGTCTGACTTTGGCTCAGGTCATGATCTCACAGTTCATGAGTTAGAGTCCCACACTGGGCTCTGTGCTGACAGCTCAGAGCCTGGAGCCTGCTTCGGATTCTGTGTCTCCTTCGCTCTCTGCACCTCCCCCACTTGCACTCTCTTTTTCTCTCAAAAATAAATAAAAATTTTAAAAAATTAATAAAATAAAATAAAATTGGCTCAGGGGGCCCCTAGGTGGCTCAGTCGGTTAAGCGTCTGACTCTTGGTTTCTGCTCAGGTCACGATCTCACAGTGTCATGGGTTCGAGCCTTGCGTTGGGCTCCTTGCTGACTGTATGGAGCCTGCCTGGGATTGATTCTCTGTCTCTGTCTCTGTCTCTCTGCCCCTCCCCCACTCACACTGCCTCCATCTCTCTCAAAATGAATAAATAAACTTAGAAAAAAAAATTGGCTTAGGAGGTGAAAAGATGGGTATCCTTAGAATGTCTCAGGAAAACCACTTGGATCAGAAGTGGTAGCAAAGCCGCCCCAGGAAGACCGTCACAGCCAGTTCTCCCCCATCATCTCAGGAAGCCTGTGGTTCTTTGACTGAGTTCCAGGTAGGGGAGTCGGCCCGCATTTGGAGCCGTGTCGAATATGAAATACTGGTTGTGTTTGTTTGCCAAGTGCTTACACTTGCCCTCACACGGATTAAGTGAGCATAGGGCATTCCTCCCACTGCAGAAAATCTCAGAATCCTCGAATCTGAGCATCTTAGGAATGGAATCTTGAACCACCTGGGCTTGCTTCCATCTTCAAACTGAGAGGCTTGGGATGATGGGATTGGCGAGTCATGCCCCCTGGGAATCCTTCTTTCATTCTCCACCCCGACAGACCGCCTCTCAGCTTCTCGGACGGGGAGACTCGATCCTGGCAGAGCTGGCTGCACGGCTGGCCTGGGGGTTCGGTTTGCAAAGCCCTCCTGGGACCTTCCGGGCACCGACCAACGCCGCCAGTGGGGTTGGTTTTTTAAAGCCGGTGTCACATCATGTCGTCCCTTCGCTCCCAGCTTTGCACTGGGCTCCCCATCTCACTAGCAGAAAAAGCTGGGGTCCTCACAACCTGCCCTCTCTCCTCCCACACTCCCCTCTGCTTTCTGCCCTCCGGCCTCACTGGTCTTTGCGCTGTTCGCACAAACGCCGTTTACACAGGCTGTTCCCTGTCCACAACGCTTCTCTCTCCTGCACCCACAGAACTCACAGGTCTCAGCCGTCCCCCTGTTAGGGAGATGCCTCTGTAAAGCAGCACCCACTCCAATCCCTTCCACACCCTCATCCCGCTTTATTTTACCCCGTAACTTATCACACCATCGCGTATATACCCATCAGCCTTTTCCTCTATCGCTTGTCTCCACCACCAAAATGGAAGTTCCCCCGCATGGGGCCTTCACTGGGTTTGTGCGCTGCCGGGTCCCCAGAGGCCGGCCAATCGAAGGCATTCCGTACACATCTCCCCGGATGTTGAATGAAGGAGAGGAGGAGGTGCGGGAGAGGCAGAGACCCCAGTGCTCCGTGGAGCACACCCGCCTTTACCTTTTGAGCTGGCCAAGCAGGATGAGGTTGGGGGCCGTGCCCGTGAGGGTGGCAGTGCCCCCAATGCTGGCCGAATAGGGGATGGAGATGAGGAAGCCCTTCCAGATGTTTCTGCGGTATTCCCCCTCCTTCTTGCAGTCTGCCAGGAGATCCAAGGGAGCCTCCACGTCAGGGCCGCCGTCTTTGCTTTAAACAAACCCAGAGAGAAGCCATTCAGAACACATTGCAGAATTTGCGGCCTCGTGGGGGGTGAAGGGTGGGGGGTGGGGAGCACTGCTTGGGCTGGGAGCACTAGGTGGTCTTCCTAGAAGGCATCTCTGCGCAGGCAGGGAAAACCTCTAAAGACATGCGACCCTTCAGCTCAAGTGTTCTACTCGAGGAATTTATCCTAAAGAAATAATTGGGGGGTGCCTGGAGGGCTCAGTGGGTTAAGCGTCTGACTTCAGCTCAGGTTATGATCTCACGGATTGTGGGTTCGACCCCATGTCGGGCTCTGAGCTGACAGCTCAGAGCCTGGAGCCTGCTTCAGATTCTGTGTCTCCCCCTCTCCCTGCCCCTCCCCTGCTCGCACTCTGTCTCTCTCTGTCTCAAAAATAAACACTAAAAAAAAAAAAGAAAAAGAAAAAATTGGGCATGCTCCTCAGGTATGGGTATGAGTTTGTCATGGCACTAAATATAGTTTATATTAAAAACAACCTTGATCTCTATCAAAAGAGGGTTGGACAGATAAAAATGATCCTCTTTCTGGATGGAACACCCATGCAGCTATTGAAGATTTTGATGTTGGGGTGCCCGGGTGCTCAGTCAGTTGAGTGTCTGACTTCAGTTTAAGTCATGATCTTGCAGTTCATAGGTTGGAGCCGCTGACAGTTCAGAGCCTGGAGCCTGTCTTCAGATTCTGTGTCTCCCTCTCTCTCTGACCGTCCCCTGCTCACACTGTCTCTCTCTCTCTCTCTAAAATAAATAAAACATTAAAAAAATTTTTTTTAAATGATGATATAAGGGCATCCGGGTGGCTCACTCAGTTGAGCGTCCCACTCTTGATTTTGGCTCAGGTCATGATCCCAAGGTCGTGAGATGGAGCCCCACGTCACTGTGGAGCCCGATTAAGATTCTCTCTCTCTCTCCCTCTGCTTCTCTCCCCTGCTAGTGCTGTTTCTCTCAAAAACAAAAATAAAACACACGACCTAGACAGACGTTTATTAAGATAAAATATGTCTATTATATGAAATGAAAAAGGGTATATAACTGCACTGCTTAATTTTTAAAAAATATTCATATACTTTATGAATATATGAGTATTAAGAAAAACTTAGAATGGTATACACAAAGTTATTTTGGTGCCTTTCTTGGGGGTGAAATTATGGACTTTTCCCCCTCTTTATCCTTTGTATTTTCTGGGTTGCTTTTTTGGTGTAGTTAAGAGTACTGGAGAAGGCTGAATTTCAGAATTGTTAATTCTATAATTAAAAGATAATGACGTTGCCATAAATGTATTGAGGTGAAAAGATGCTCACTACGTTCTATCAAGTGAGACAGCAGGTTACAAAGGAGCGCATATTACAGCATTATCGATGTTTTTATTTTTAAAACGCATTTATGTACATAGAGATGTATCCAGAAATAGTCTAGAATAGTATCCTTTAACTGTTTTAATCCGTCTTTGGGAGTGGGATGCTGGGCACATCTTCCTTTTTTGTTTAAGAGTATTCTTTTTCATTGTGCAACTATGAAATTTTGATAAATGAATGAAATTAAGAATTGTCCTTGGATGACAAATCAGTTTTGTTTTTTTTTTAAGGAATCAAAAATACCTCAAATATCTTCTGGCCTGAATTACTAATGAGAAGCCCCTTCTCTGGAAGGCAGCTGGGATATGATTTGGGGTCTAAAAGGGAGGGGAGACTAGAGGCAGCTGGAGACTGATGTCATGGCCGGACTTCTCGGGTGGAAGTCCCGGGAGGAACGCTGGGTTCCCAGGTCTAGGAGACCAGACTCAGTCTCACAATGGGAATGAGAGAGCTGAAGGGGCCTCGGGTTCATCTAGTGCAAGGACTTTTCTGTTCAGCTGGGGAAACTAAGGCCTAGAGAGGGGACTTCATCCCATGGACACAGAGCCCACGTCCGATGGATGAGGTGTCCATCCGGTGTGCGTGGGGAGTCCTAGAGAATGAGGACTGAGTCTTTTCCAACAGACTCAGCACGGGCTCTGCATGGACAGATGGCCAGCCATCTAGACAGATCCCTAGGATGCATGGTAGTGAGTGGCTGGGCCAGTCACGGAAACCGTATCTCAAAGCTGGACTCAAAGCCCCCAGAGGTGGTGCCAGGAAGGAGCGGAGGCCTTAGACTAAGACAATCAGACATAAGATCATGTCTCTCTTCTGCTAAAAGCCTCCAGGGGCGCCTGGGGGGCTCAGTCAGTTAAGCGTCCAACTTGGGCTCAGGTCATGATCTCCCGGTTCGTGAGTTCGAGCTGGGCATCGGGCTCTGTGCTGACAGCTCAGAGCCTGGAGCCTGCTTCGGATTCTGTGTTTCCATCTCTCTCTGCCCCTTCCCTGCTCACAGTCTGACTTTGTCAAAAATAACTAAACATTAAAAAAATTTTTTTAAAAAAAGGCTCCATTGGCTCCCATCGCATTCAGTCAAGGCTGTATCATCAGCCAAAGAGGTCCCTCATGCTCCCGCCCTCGACCACCACCCTTCACCACACAGACAATCTCTCTGACCCCAACTGCTCCCATCCACTCACCCCACTCCAGCCATACTGGCTTCCTGGCTGCTTTGGGCGCCCAGGACCTTTGCACCTGCTGGCCCCTCCGCTGAGAACACTCCTCCCCATGGACCCCCCATGACCCTCACCTCCTCCAGGTGTTTGCTTAAGTGCGACCTTAGAGACACCGTCCCTGGCCACCCATTTTAACACTGCCTTTCCACACCCCGCAGGCCCCTCCCTGGCTGACCCCCTGCATAACTCTCACCAACCATCTGACACCCTATGACTTTCACTCGTGTATTTGTTTCTTGTCACCGGGATGTAAACTCCACAAGGGCTGCATTTTCATCTGTGGCTGCATCTCCGGCAGGGCCTGGCGCATCGTTAAGCGTCTATAAATATTTGTTGAATGAATAAAACAGACCTGACTGATGCCAAGCGATGCCTTGAACAAGTGACTTTACTTCCTGCCCTTTCATCACCAAGAAACGGAGGCAACAATGCCACAAATAACAAGCGCTCCTATCTGTGCCTGTAGGGCCCGCAACCCGCTTGGTCAATATTACCTCATTTAACCTCAAAAGAACCCTCGAAGGTGGGTACCAATGTCATGTCCAGATGGTGGATGAAACTAACTGAGGCTCAGAGAGGTTAAGGGACTTGTCCCGCTCACACAGCCGCTGAGCGCAGAGCCAGATTCAAAGGCAGGTCTGCAGGGCTCCAAACCCCCAGGTCTTAACCACGCTGCCAAACACAAAGGACATCGGCCACTAAAACGTGCCGTCGACGTGAATGAAGATGCCTCCTGAGTCACACACTTGTGAAGGACTGTGACTGTCTCTCAGGATCCTTTTGCCTTTAGAGCCCCTTGGTCCCTGCCTGCTTGCCTCTCCTCATCGCCTGTCACGTAGTCTGCGTGCCCCCGCTCAGCTGGCCCTCCTGGCAGCTGCTCCACTTCCCCAGGCCTCCAGGGACTTAACATGCTGCCCTGCCCTTTCCACCCATGTTCGCAGTTTTCTTGCCTAAACCGAAGGGTTGAGTGGTAGAAACTCAGACACGAGGTCATTTGGAGAAAATGGGGGGAAGGGGGGGATTGCTTGCAGCCCTGAATTCTCGTCCATCATCTCCTTGGACGGAGCACTGGCTCCTCGATCGATCACACCGGGAACTCACTCTTCTATGCTGGACAGAAACTGCATCTCCGTGGGCACAGCGGGCAGGCCGTTTCTCCGCACAGCGGCTGGGAGGGAAAAACAGGACGTCTTTAGCGGAATGTGACGAGGGCTCCTATTCTTGCGTAGGCAGTGAACAGCGCTTGTTCAGATCCCCCTCCTATACTAGTAACTGGACTTGTTAAAAAGGCACTGGAAATTCCATCCTTCCATCCCACCGGTTCATGTTTGGAGATGGCCCCGGGCCATGGGCAGGGACTAAGCTGCAAGTCTTCCAGACAACCAGTGACTCAAGTCTAGACTCACCTGAGCTGCCGCTGGCAATGGGATGTTTGGGAAAGACTAGCTATAAGAAACGGATCAGTCACCCCGCTCTCCCGTTCATTCATTCATTCATGCAGTACTTATTAAACACCTACTATGTGCTAGGAGCTTGCAGTACACAGTGAATAACACAGAACAAACACCCCGGCCCCCATGAAGGTTACATTCTAGAAGGGGAGACAGACAATCAATGAACAGAGAACATCTCAGGTAGTGATGGAGGAAAGAGAAGTGGGTGACGTGATGGAGAGTGACTGCAGAGTCGGGAGCGGAGCAGGTGGGCTGTTGGGATCAGGTCAACCGAGAAGACACCAGGAGCTGAGGGCAGCTGATTTGAGACTTCAAGGATAAAAGGATTCAAGAGGGGGGAAAAAAGAACAGAAGGAGCCAGTGTCACGGGAAGAGGATTCTAAGCAACAGGAGAAGCAAGTGCAAAGGCCCTGAGGTGGGATGTATCTGGTGTGTTGAGAAGAAGGGAGAGCAGTGGGACTGGGGCCGGAGGGGCAGGAGTAGGGGAGAGGGTGGCAGGAGGTGAGAGAAAGGGCAGGGGTGAGGGGCTCAGGACGTGGGCTGGGTCATGCAATGCAGAGGTCTTGGGGCTCCCAGGAAGGTCTTTGGCTTTTACTCGGAGTCAGATGTGAGCAGAGCCAGGGGAGGGTTTGAGCAGAGGGGAGTCAGGACAGGATCTGCTTCTTTTTAAAGATACCCCTTGCCTAATAGGTCACTCTCCCCAGAAGCCTTCAGTAGTGTTTTGGAGACAAGAACAATCGAAGAGATTAAAATTTTTTGCAGCTAAAACCATCACCAAGAACAAAAGAACCTATCCCTGGGCACTGAGGCTGTGACAGATAGCTGAGCACATGGGTTCTGGGTTCAGATCCCGAGTCCATCACTTTTGATGTAATCTTACATCAGCGGTTCCCAGCTGGGGCTGATTCTGCCTCCAAGAGACATTGGGCAGTGTCCGGAGACATTTCTGGTTGTCGTAACTGGGAGTGGAAGTGGGGGTGGGGGCGTGTTACTGGCATTTAGTGGGTAGAGGCCGGGAATGCTGCCAAACATCCTACTAGGCACAAGTCAGCCCCCCAGGAAAGAGTGGTCCCACCCAGCATGTCACAGTGCTGAAGTGGAGAGACCTTCATTTAGATAAGCCTCCTAATCTGGCTGGGCCTCAGTTCTTTAATTCACAAAACTCAAGCAGTGATTCTAGGATTGTCCAGAGGGTTAAGGAATTGACCCATTTGCTATAGACGGAAGGCTTGTGTCTTCCACAGACTCATACGTTGAAATCTGATTTCCCGCCATGGTATCAGGAGGTGGGGCCTTAGGGAGGCGATTACATAATAAATGCAGAGTCCTCATGAATGGGGTTAGGGCCCTTATAAAAAATGCCCGGGGCGCCTGCGGGGCTCAGGGGGTTGAGCATCTGACTTCAGCTCAGGTCATAATCTCGCCATTCCTGAGTTCAAGCCCCGCATCGGGCTCTGTGCTGACAGCTCAGAGCCTGGAGCCTGCCTCGGATTCTGTCTCCCTCTCTCTGCCCCTCCCCCACTCCCACTCTTGTCTCTGTCTCTCAAAACTAAACATTAAAAAAAAACTTAAAAAAAAGTAAAAAACAAAAGGTGCCCCACAGAGTTCCCTCGCCTCGTCCACCACGTGTGGGCACACAGAGAAGACGGCCATCTATGAGTCCAGAGACAGTCCCTCACCGACAACAAATTTGCTGGCACCTTGATCTTGGACTTCCCAGCCTCCAGAACTATGAGAAATAAATACCCAATCCATGGTATTTTTGTTATAGCAGACTGAAGGGACTATGACACCATTTATTTATTTTAATATTTTTAGTGTTTATGTATTTTTGAGAGAGAGATAGACAGAGACAGAGCGTGAGCTGGGGAGGGGCACAGAGAGAGGGAGACAGAATCGAGAGCAGGCTTCGGGCGCCAAGCTCTCAGCACAAAGCCCGATGTGGGGCTCGAACTCATGAACCGGGAGATCATGACCTGAGCTGAAGTCAGACACTTAACTGACTGAGCCACCCAGGCACTTTCTAAGACACCATTTAAAGCAGGGACTGGGAGGGCGCCTGCGTGGCTCAATCAGTTAAGCGTCAGATTTGGGCTCAGGTCATGATCTCACGGCTCATGGGTTTGAGCCCTGCATTGTTGGGCTCTGTGCTGACAGCTTGGAGCCTGGAGTCTGCTTTGGATTCTGTGTCTCCCTCTCTCTCTCTGACCCTCCCCAGCTCATGCTCTGTCGGTCTGTCTCTCTCTCAAAAATAAACAAACATAAAAAAAAAAAAATAAAGCAGGGATTGGCAAATTTCTTCTCTAAAGGGCCAGACAGTAAATATCTCAGTTTTGGGGGCCATATGGCCTGTCATACTCAGCTCTGCCATGAAATGGCCATAGACAATACATAAATGAATATGTGTGGCTAAACCTTCATTTTTGGACCCTTGGAAACCTGAAGTTCACATAATGTTCCCATGTCACAAAATATTCTTTTGATTTATTCAACCATTCAAAAATTTAAAAACTATGCTCAGCTCATTTAGGTTGCACACACACACACAATAAAAACAACAAAAAACAAAAAACCAGGCAGTGGGCTAGATTTAGTGAGCCGAAGTTGATCAGATCCCAACTGGAAGAATTTAATGGGAATCTGAGCCCTGGTAAATGTGGGATTTAGTAAATGTGGGCTCCTCTTGAGAAAAACTCAGGAAGCAGCCCCTGATGTCAGGAACTAGTCTGGCCCAGATTTGCCATGAGTTCTCGTGCTGGAGCTAAATAATCTTACACCTTCGCCAACATCAGACAGACCCGCTCTCTGAGACTTGATGAAATGAGACAAAGCAAGGACACTTCTTAGCACAGAGCCACTTGCCACCGCAATGGGCCACACATACCCTCTCTTGCCGAATGAATGGCTGCCACCTCTTTACCCGTAGAATTGCCCCCAATTTCTGACGTCATTCGATCCAGAGCAAGGTTCCTTTGACCCCCCACATCCCTAGATGCCCACAGCCCCTGAGAGGTCCTTTCTACGCCTCTGACAGAGTTCATCGTGGCTGCTGGGGGCATGCGCTCCCTCTCACTGTGGCCACAGGAATAAACTCCAGCTGTTTAACTGCAGATGTGTGTTTGGGAAGAAGGGTCTGGACGCTAGTCCCGCCTTCCCGGTTCCCTGGTGTGGGGAGGAAGTCCCTTCTCCTCTCCGCTCTGGGCTGTTTGTTGTTTCCCGGTTAGTATTAGAGGGAGTGGGGTCCATGGGAGCGGTCTGAATGCAGATCGGCTCGCCCTGGGCCACGGGGGTGGGGGTTCCTGGGCTGCTGTGATGGGAACAAAGCCCCACATCCAATGCAGATGCCAGGGCATTAAAGCAGGAAGGGACACTGATGCTGGTGGGCAAAGCCCCTCCCCCCAGGGGAAGGCCAGACATGAAGAACTTGGACCCAGGACCACCCCCTCCAGCCCCAACTCACCTCTACCTTCCTCTATACCCTTCACTTCCCACCTGGGTTGGGACCACCGCTGTCACCTGGCATCAGACCTCAGCAGAGCTTGCTCACAATCTAGGCACACCCCAAGGCAGCCCTGGGCGCCCGTGGAGGAATGGCGGAATTTCTTAGAAGTGTCCAGGCCCCACCCCCCTGGTTTAGTGGCTTGGGAGAGTAGCCTGGGCTTCGGTATTTTTTAAAAGCTCAGCGGCTCATTCTTTTGTTCAGCCAGGGTTGAAAACCTTCTCCTAAAGTCATAGGTGGGGAAACTGTGGCCTCCAGAGGCTGCCCACACGCCCTGTGTCCACCAGTTAGCGCCCCGTCCCCGCCTGGCCCCTGTCACTCATTCACGGAAGCTGCCTGCTACCTGCAACCGAGCGGGGCGGGGGCCTGATGGGAAGGAAAGCCGTGCACGTACAGCAGTAAAGAACAGTGGTCAGTAGCCTGTAAGATGGGGAAGGAGTTTTACGTCTTCATACGAGTTAGTAGGATGCAAAAATTGTATGCAAAGCATCATTTTCCTCATAATCACGATGACAATAAAGCCAATGAAGATGCAGCTGAAAAAAAACAACAGAAAAACCCAGATGCCGAATGTTCTTCACTGGGTGCCGTCTGTGACCTCGGTGACCCAGGTGATGACGCAAAAACGGGCCAGTGGGGCAAGGTCTCCAAAATGGCCGGCTGGTCAAGGGGCCTGGAGCTTATGTAAGGTCTTGTCTGAGGCATGCAGAGAATGCTCCCGCTTGGACTCCTGGGAGTAGCCTCAGAAGAGCCTGGGAGAGCTAGGCCATTGCTCCCTTCCTCTTTACATCTGGGGAAACTGAGGCCCGGAGAGGCAGGTTACAGCCTGGACCAAGAGGAACCAGTGGGTCCGTGGCAGAGTCGGGCTTGTTGCCAGGACCGCTGATTCCCACCTCTTGCATCTCTCCCTCCATCTCCGACAGCGCCCACTCTTCGCAGGTCTGACCTGGCACTGCTAACGTGTGAATGGCATGCTCTTGGAGTTTGGGATACTCAGGGAGGAGATTTGGTGTCCAATCCGGTATCTTTAGCAAAGACTCCTCAAGCTACGGCAGATTGACATCCATTAATTCATTTAGCACTTGCAACAGTCTGCAGTCTGGGTCATAAGTATTAAGACCCCATTTTATGGCAAAGGAAACTGAGGTTTGGAACAGTGATGTAACTGGGGCGCCTGGGTGGCTCGGTCGGTTAAGCATCCAACTCTTGACTTCAGCTCAGGTCACAATCTCACGGTTCATGAGATCAAGTCCCGCACTGGGCTCTGCGCTAAGAGTATAGAGCCTGCCTGGGATTCTCTCTCTGCCCCCCGCCCCCTCTCTGCCCTTCCCCTGCATGCTCTCTCTCTCTCTCCCAACATAAATAAATAAAAACTTTGAAAGAGCACTGACGTAACAGATCCGTTGAGTCATTTATTCATCAATTCCCCACCATTATTGAACACCTACTATGTGCTATACAGCATCTAGCTGAACAAGACTCTACCAGTGTAGTCGTTCATGGCAATGGAGCTCGGGGTCCATGGAAGAGACAGGTAACAAACCCCTCTCCACTAGAGGTTCAAGGAAACTGAAAGGTGCAGGGTCTTCTCACCTGCTCCTCCGTATTCCTGGAAATCTTACAATGGTTTTTATACACGCGCCATGTATTAACCACGTCCTACGCGCCAGGCTCTCGAATCTTATGCCAGCTTCACAATGATATGCACGACATGGGAGGGGTCCTCATTTCACAGATGAGAAAAGAGCCTCAGAAAGGTCCCCTCCTGCTCCGGGCTTCATGAATGTAGGAGGAGGAGGGCAATGCTTAACCCAGCCGAAAAGGTTGCTTTTTGAATGATGTTACCTTGAAGGATGGCAAGCTAGCCTCATCTTGGGGCAGAGAAAAGGAAGGAAACAGTGGTGGAGTTTGGATTCCAAAGTCTGATGGACCCCTTCCTGGCTGAGGGACACTGGGCAAATACTGCATTACTCTGATTATCGGTTTTCCCCTCTGTAAAATGGGTATGATGATAGAGGCAGCCCTGGAGGGCTGCAGTGGAGGGTCTAATGAGAACACACGTATTAGGTGTTGGAGAAGTCACTGTGCACGTAGTCCCTCGGTCCCTCAGGTGGCGCAGGAAGCTGAACTGGGTAAAGAAACTGAAAGGAAGCATCAGGGCTGCCCTCTAAGGCTGAGGACCTCCTGGGTCCTGTCCAGCGAGCCCTGCCCCAGGCCCGTCCTGCTCTTACACGGTGCCTAAATCATAGATTCTAGATTCAGACAGAGCTCAGAAACGAACTCATCACGTTGCTTTGGGCAAATCATTTTTTCTCCCTGAGCCTCAGTGTCCTCGTCTGTAAAATGGGGCTCACCCACCTCCTAGTACTGTGATAAAGATGAAAGGAGCCAACGGGAGTGAGAAGCTTAGCACCACGGCTGGAATGTGGTGGGTCTTCAGGAAACGAGAACTCATATTATCATCATTGTTGTTGCTCTGGGGTCCCTTGTGGACCTAGATCCCCAGGAGCCTCCTCGCCCCTGTCCTGGCTCACTAAGGTCTCCGCTCCCTCCCCACTGCCCTCACGTCCTGCAGCCAGGACTGGGCACAGATCCTGGGTGAAAGGGAACATCTCTTTCTCTGCACGGGAATTAGCCTTGTTTTAGGCCCAGGGCTGATCATTAATCAATCCTGCTCTCTGATCCTACCGCCTGTGAAAGGAGGCGTCTGGCCCAGCTTCCTAGGGTCTCCTGCCTCCCGATCCTGCGGCATTTGGGAGCAGATTCTGGATTTCGCTTTGCACCCAACACTGTGTGTGACTGTAGGCAAGTCCTTTCCCCTTTCCTGGGTCTCGGATTTTTTTTTCATCTTTATAATGAAGGAAATGGCTCTCAAACTTTTTGTTTTTCCTGGTCACTAAACTCTTGGGGAAAAAAAATCTTGTGTACAAGACAGAATAGCAGAGGGTAAGAGTCCAGGCTCTGAAGTCAGCCAGCCGAGATTCAAAATATCAGAGCCGCTGTTTTGCAACTGTGTGACCCTGGAGGCTACTTTACCCTCTTTTCTTACATTTCCTCCTCAATTTCCAATCTTCTAAATGCAGTCAACGCTGGCTCTACCTCATTCAGACGGAAGGCCTCCAGAAAGAGCCCTGGCATGAAGTACGTGCTCAGTAAACGTCTGTGATTGTTACTTGGAAGCCGAGTGTGTAAAACAGATAAAGTGGGGAAGCCGGGACAGACGAGGGAGAAGGCGCCAGGTCTCCGCGCCTTGTCTCCATTCCAGGGTGATTGTGAGGCAGTTCTCTGGAAGCCCCGACACCCAAGGGAAACAGTCTGAGAACCAACGAAGCCGTGGACGTGAGCAGACTGTGGCCTGTGGGCTGACTCTGGCCCACTGCCGGCCAATTGAGAATGGTTTTTACATTAAAAAACATTTTTTTAATGTTTAGTTATTTTTGAGAGACTGAGAGAGACAGAGCACAGGATCAGGGGCACAGAGAGAGAGGGAGGCACTAGCAACAGAGAATCCTTAGCAGGCTCCAGGCTCCGAGCTGTCAGCACAGAGCCTGAAGCGGGACTCAAACTCATGAACTGCGAGATCATGACCTGAGCCAAAGTCAGACGCTTAACCGACCGAGCCACCCAGGTGCCCTGAGAGATTTTTACATTTTTAAATGGCTGGAGAAAGTCAGTAGAAGCATAATACTTTGTGATGTAAAAATTACATAAAATTGTAATTTCAGCACACATAAATAAAATTTCATCGGAACCCAGCCACGCCCACTTATTTACATAGCATCTGTGGATGCTTTCTCTCTGCAAGGAAAGAGTCTGAGTAGTTTTGATGGCGTGGCCAAAAAAGCCTAAAATATTTACTATCTGGTCACTTACAGGATAAGTTTTCTTTTTTTAAATTTATTTAAAACATTTTTAAATATTTATTTTTGAGAGAGAGAGACACACAGAGCATAAGTGGGGGTCCGAGGGTCGGTGAGAGAGAGAGAGAGAGGGAGGGAGGGAAAGAGACACAGAATCTGAAGCAGGCTCCAGGCTCTGAGCTGTCAGCACAGAGCCCGACATGGAGCTCGAACTCACAAACCATGAGATCATGACCTGAGCAGAAGCCGGACGCTCAACCGACTGAGCCACCCAGGCACCGCTATTTATTTCTTTATTTAGTCCCTTTGGTTCCCATTTCCCACGCCTATCCTTCTCAGAGCAACCACGCTGATGCATTTAATCTGTAGTTTCTCCTTTGCTTCTGTTCTTGCAAACTGGCCCCTTGTGTGAGGTTTTCATTTACATAGTGGTACTATCTTCTAGATCTCGTTCTGGCTTCCTTCAATCACAGCTATGTTTTTGTGAGATCCATTTCTATCACTCATTCTTTGCTCCTAAAATCAACACGGTTTCAACAGTACACACTTTACCTTCCCCTTCACTGGTGATTGCATTCACGTGGCGACTAACTCACCCCCCCCCCCCCCCCCCCCCCCCCCCCCCCCGCCCCACGGAGAACGCAGCAGCGAACACTGTCACGGCTGTCCCCTCCACGGACCTGCGACACAATTCCTTTGGCACGTGCCTCCAGGAGCAAAACCGCTGGGCTACAGGATGGGTGTACATTTAACCTGATTGTTTGCAGAATTCCTTTAAGAAAGGCTGGCCCGGGGCATGCTGTCTCTGGCAGAACACAAGAGTTCCCACGGCCCATTCTTGCCGCCCTGCGGCACTGTCTAGCTTTCTTATTTTTGCCAATCTCGTTGAAGTGTACCCTGTTGTTGTTTCACTTTGCATTTCTCTGGGTATTAGTGATGCTCAGCATCTCTTCAACTGCTCTAAAGCCAGGTTAAGTATCCTACCTACTTCATAAGGCTGTTTGAGAGATAAGAGATAATGTAGGCAAAGTGTTGAACTCATCACTCAGTACACAGTAAGCACTCAATAAATGCAATAAAAAAGAAGATATGAAGGTTTGACGTAGCTAATTCTCGGTTATTATTATTATTTAAACATTTGGCACATAGTATATGCTTGGTAAGTGCATTCGCGTCACCGTCCCCTGCAACTTTTGGACATCCCGCTCCCACTCTTGCACGCTAGTGGGGGCTGCCCCAGTGCCTTTGCACAGCCTCACCTGAGTTCTCTTCACCCTGCTGGCTGAGGTCCTTCTGAGTCTCCTGGTCAAAGAGACTTTTCAAGATGGCGCTGGCGATGGGCAGCATCATGGCGGTAGAGGCGGTGTTGCTCAGCCACATGGACAGGAAGGAGGTAGTCACCATCATTCCCAGGATGAGCCTGGGGACACACAGAGTTAGAGACGCATCCAGAACGGGGCCCAGAAGGTCCGCTGGTACCACATTGCCACCTGGAGGAATACTGCCTGCTTGTTTCACAGATGGAAAGCTAAGACCCAGAGAGGACAAGCCAGGGGACCAAGTGGGGGCCAGATCCATTCGCCAGCCTTATCTCAGGTCTAAGGGCACTGATATCACACGTTTGAGTGAACTGGTCATGGTGCCCAAGGCAAAACAGTCCAGCGACACCCCAGCCCTTAAATTTTCTCTCCTCTGTCCCCTTTGGCACCAAGACCACCCACCACATCCTCCCAGGCATCTTCCCCAGCCTCCTCTGCCACTCCCCCTCCTATTCCTACCAGGCACCTGCTAGACCCCCTGAACTCACCAGCACACCCCGACAGGCCCTGGTCTCTGCCTGCCTGCCATTGCGTGGCCCCTCCCACCAAAAGGAATCCAAGTTCCAGGATCTTTTTTCTTTACCATGAAGTTTTATTTTATTTTTAAAAAAATTTTAATGTTTGTTTATATTAGGGAGAGACAGTGCACTAGTGTGAAAGGGGCAGAAAGAGAGAGAGACAGAATCTGAAACAGGCTCCAGGCTCTGAACTGTCAGCACAGAGCCCAACGTGGGGCTCGAACCCACAAACTGTGAGATCATGACCTGAGCCGAAGTCGGACGTTTAACCGACTGAGCCACCCAGACGCCCCTACCGTGAACTTTTAATCCACCTGGAATTTGTTTAGATGGATAGTGTAAAGTAAGACCTAAGACGTTCTTTTCTTCAAAGAATAAGCCAATTACTCTAACCCTCACCATTTATTGAATAATCCTTTCCTTCTTCCACTGATTTAGACTTCTTCTAGAATATTTATCTGGCATTTAAAAATCCATTTCTGGACTAGGGTCATACCGTTTTCATTGTTCTGACTTTATCATATATTTGATAGCCGCCCACACCCATTTTCAAGGTCAAATGTAACCTTCTCCATGAAAAAGTCCACCCCTTCCCTCTCCTGCAGGCTCCCACACATGCGCCCCTTGGATTGGAATTCGCTTTGCACTGGAATCACTTCTACAGATAGACTCTCTCCCATGGGCAAGAGGAAACACAGAGACAGAGCCTGGCGGAGCGCTTGACACAGAGTGGATACTAGAAACCTAGCAGTTATCTAGAACCTTCTCCCTAACCACTACCCCCATCGATTCTATCACCCACAGAGCTCTCCAAGCTCACTTCACTGCCATCCCCCCAGTCCACGCTGCTGCCGTGTTTCGTCCGGACACCCAGGACAGTCTCCTAACTAGGCTGCATCCGCTTCTAACCCCTTGTCTGCTCTCCACACGGCACTCTAGAGGAACCGGTTGTTTTGTTGTTGTTTTTTAAATTTTTAAAAAATGTTTATTTATTTATTTTTTAGAGAGAGAGAGAGGCAGCATGGGCAGGGGAGGGTCAGAGAGAGAGGGAGACACAGAATCTGAAGAGAGGCTCCAGGCTCTGAGCTAGCTGTCAGCACAGAGCCCGATGTGGGGCTTGAACCCATGAACTGTGAGATCATAACCTGAGGCAAAGTCAGATGTTTAACCGACTGAGCCATCCAGGCGCCCCAATGTTTATTTTATTCATATCTAATAGAAATTAAGTATTTCCTTTGGGGATAGACAAAGCTGACAAAGCTCAACAGTATTACAGGTGCCTGGACTCGGTCACCAGTTAAGATCACAGATCTTTGCATGTCATGCAGCACGAGTCGCGAAACTTTGGGATATCGCTGCCACTCAACTCGGTCTCAAAACTGTAGTTGTTATCAGGTCAGTCGTTAGGTCTTATTAGTTACTGTAAAGGCGTGTATATGGGACTATATCACAAATGTGTGTGGTTTTTTAAAATGTTTTTTTAATGTCTTTATTTTGAGAGACAGAGCAGAGAGTGAGCAGGGGAGGGGCAGAGAGAGAGAGGGAGACACAGAATCTGAAGAGAGGCTCCAGACTCTGAGCTGTCAGCACAGAGCCCGATGTGGGGCTCGAACCCATGAACATGAGATCATGACCTGAGCCTAAGTCAGAAGCTTAACCGACTGAGCCACTCAGGCACCCCTGTGTGTGTTTTTAAAAATCTACTTGGATAACTGCATTTTGCTGTGGTTGTTGTGTCTTTCAATCCTATGTGCTGTGTGATTTATACATTTAAAAACATTATTCTAGCAAGCGATCCTTAAGATGTGACAAATTGCAAAGAAAAACAAAGATTAAAAGAACAGTGAAACCCTATTTTTTTAAAAAATGTTTAATGTTTATTTTTTTTGAGAGAGAGAGAGAGAGAGAGAGAGACAGAATGAGAGCAGGGGAGGGGCACAGAGAGAAGGAGACACAGAATCTGAAGCAGGCTCCAGGCTCTGAGCTGTCAGTGCAGAGCCCGACACAGGGCTCGAACTCACTAACTGTGACATCATGACCGGAGCCCAAGTTGGACACTTAACCAACTGAGCCCCCCAGCACACCTGAAACCCTATTTTAAAGGTCTTTTAATTCTCTTATAATGGAAGTCCAAATCCTAGCCTGGAGCCTGAGGCCCTGCAGGAATGGACCCTGCCGCCCTATCTCTCCAAGGCCATCTTGTCCCCCGGTCCCCTCCAACCCTGGCATCTGGGCTATTAAATAGCAAAGTAAGATGATAGCGTCCAGGGTTTACTGTCTAAGCTGTTATATCTTCACTTTACAGGCAAAGAGAGAAGCGAAGTCATTTCCCAGAGCAGGAAAGGTGGGGTTCAGCCCCCCGCAGTCTGAGTCACGCCGCTAAAATGGCCATCTCTAAAACTACTGGGCGCGAATCCCTGCGGGCGGGGCCGGGATAAACATTTCACCTGGGCTCCCCAGGGGGGCGCTCATGCACTCTTGAGAACGGCCCAGGAGACTAGCACTGAGTCTGGCTTACAAAACTTCTGGAGAATGAATGGGTAAATGGAAGGTGAGCAGCGATGAGCTCATTGACCTGGGGACCAGACCAGACCAGACCAGGAAGACTGGGTTTGGGCTCCAAGGGATGTGGTCCCTCTTACCTGGTCGGCTGGACCCCAACGAGCATCAGGACCTTGAGGGCGATTCTCCGGTGCAGGTTCCACTCCTCGATGGCGCTGGCCATGATCAGACCGCTGAGGAAGAGGAAGTTGGTGTCCAGGAAGTACTGCGGGCACACCTTGCTGGAGGGCAGGATGCCCAGGAAGGGGAAGAGGATGATGGGCAGCAGAGCCGTCACCGAGAGGGGCAGGGCCTCCGTGCACCAGTACACCGCCATGAGCAGGATGACGAACAGGCAGCGGCCTTCCTGCGGGGGGAGACGCAGGTCAGGAGGGTCAGCGGGGCCCCAGGCGTCAGGCCGAGAAGAGATCCTGGGGCAGCACTGATCCAAGGGAGGCTGTGGAGAGGGCGAGTGCCCAGAGCTTTGACCTCGAGCAGATAACATCACCAGAGCCTCATTTTGCTCAACTATGCAATGGGGAAGCAACATCTGTCCATTTTATAGGACTGCTGAGGACTAAATGAAATACTCCATTGTTTCAGAAGTAGACGCTGAGGTAAGCATGAGGCTGAAGATAGTTTATTTGGCAGAGGATCCAAGAAAGTTCTAGAAAGGCAACAGGGAAGTGAAAGAGAAGGAAGCCAATACAGACAGTGTATTAATGAGAAGCTTAGCTCTGTGAGCAGTTGGAGCTCAATCCTGATGGGGGATCCTGGGAGAGAGTGCAGCTCATGCTTCAGAGCTGTCCTCCTGGGAGGCAAGGAAGCTGGCTTTTCACTCCTGGCCATCCCTGGTTGGAGGCTGCTCCCGGAGCATTCACTCCCCAGCACTGCCAGCCTGCCCCACGTACAGTGAGAGCACGCACTTGTGCAGAGCTTCTCGGGTTCAGTAAGAGGCTACTGGCATGCGCAGGGCGGTGAGTGCCAATGGAGATGTGGATGTCCACGTCTGTACGACGCATGTCAGCACCAGTGGCCGCCGGCACACCCATTACATGATGCTTAGCAGAATGCCCAACACATAGCGCACACTCTGTAAACAGTAATAAGAATAAGTGACATGTATTGGGCTGCTAAGTACCAGGAACTGTTTAATCCTCACAAAATCCCCGTTGTACGGGGTTGGAAGCTGAGATGCAAGGAGGTCATGGTCACAAGCAAGGCAATGAGTGTGCGGAGCAAGGCGGTCTGCCTCCAGAGCCATTGCTCTGAATCACGTAGCCCCAACGGTTATCAGCTGATTATCAGAACCTATGGCACGTTGACAATGCGATGTTAAAGATCCAGAACAAAACAGATCAGCGGTTGTCGGGGCTCAGGCAGGAGGGGTGGGGGTGGGGTGGGGGGAAGGAGGGCTGTGAGGGAATACAAGAGCACCTCTGGGGTGATGGAAATGTTCTAGAAACAAGAGTGCAGTAACGACAATGCCTTCATGTCTGATGCATCAGCATCCCATAGGATCCATCATAAATAGTGTCTTATTATTCACATGGTCACTGTTTGAATAAAACTACTCACTGTCCTGACCTTGCTTTCTTATGTTCTCTCAAGGCAATGACCTTGCATGTTCTAGGAAACAGACTATTTCTTGAATTTGGTGCTGTCTGGTGCCATTTTATGCTCCTTACCTCTCACTCCCAGGAGATTTGGGTGACTTCACTCAGTGGCCACAGGGCATTGACCTGCATTTCATCTTAACATCCTTGGCCACATAGGCCAGGCATCAGCTACGTGCAGACACTAGGATGAGCTAATCCATCTAACAGAGGGGCAAGGGCGGGATCAGAAGGACCAATGGCTTTGGCAATGATCCAAGCAAAAATTACCAGTGACTAAAGTCTGGGGGAGCAGTGGAGGCTGTGAGAAGTGGCCAAATTCGAGGTCTATCTCCAAAGAAAAGCCTGATAGCTCTGCTGAGAATCTGTTAGGATGTGTAAGGCAAAGAGAGAAACAGTTGGCAGTTGTCATTTACTGAGCCAGAGAAGACTGTGAGATATACCCAAGTCTGTTTCCACACCTTGAAAATGCATCCTGGTTTCTCAACACCCAGACTGGGAGTTGAGACCAGGAAAATGAGTGAGGTGGACTCACTGCCCCTTAACCAGCAAATGTGACCACGCCAATCACGGAACGGTCCACTATGCCTAGTTCTTCTCGAACTCAAATGACCCTCCCAGGCTCTGCTCACCAAGTCTCCCTGAGCAGAGGTGTACTGGTAAATATTTAACAATTGGCCCTCTGCAAAGTTCTGTGTGTGTGTGTGTGTGTGTGTGTGTGTGTGTGTGTGTAGAAGTGCTTGATTACTATTCAATTCAGCCAAGAAGTCACTCATGTCACTGACCAATGAATTTAGTTCTACTTTGAATGTCCATGTTTTTATTTGCATTAATGGTTAAGATGAGAGGGAAACAATGAAGTATGTCAGAAATTCACTCATTCACCAATGATGTGAGTGACTTCTTTACTGAATCGAGTGACAGTTTTCAAATATTGGAAGAATCTTCCCTCATCTTGCCGGGGTGGGGGTGGGCTAGTCACCGTGTAACCGCTGTGAACGCAACAACACATTGTCAAGTTTAACCTGCACGATTAACATTTTCCATCACTCTCTCAAATCTAAACGAGCCACAGAGCGATAAGCTAAGCCCTGATTTGTGGTGGTTGCCAACTTCTATGGTCTAAATACCCCCATGTGGCTGATTTCAAGCTACCAAGAGACATCACTGAACACAGCGTTGGAATGAGCTCGGCGGTATCACATCACTGCGTAGTATTTCCTCCACACATCTTGATGTAAATGACGCAGATATAGGTAATCCTAAGACCACGGGTAATAGTAAAATAATCAGGAAGTGGTAAGCTTTGAGTATCTATTACTTCTGTTTTAGTACATCAATTCACGAGTTGATATAATTTCATTTTAAACAATGTCTGTGTTTAAACAATGACTGGTTGGACAAATCTATGACGACTTGGCAATCAGATCTTGAGAGCTGGTGTGCGACTCCAGGACAGGCTGCGGGCTTGCAGGAAGAGGGTCCGTGCGCACCCCCTCCCCCCACCCCTTCCCCCCAAGAATCTGGATCACATTCTGTTGCAAACTTGACATTCTTCAACCCATGCTTGGTCTCATGTTCCATAATGCAACTATTTTTTTTTTAAAGTATACAATTATTTGCTGTAAAATCTTGCTGCCAGCTCAGGAAGACACGCCGATCTATCTTGTTTTATGTACCACGAGGCCGCTCTAACCAAATACCGTGGACTGAGTGGCTCAGACGGCAGACGTTTCTTTCCCACAATCCTGGAAGCTAGAAAATCTAAGATCAAGGTGCCAGCAGATTTGGGTCCTGGTGACAACTCTCTTCCCGGCTTACAGATGGCCGTCTTCTCATTGCGTCCTCACCTGGTCCGTACTGGATGCGTGCCTGCTGAAAGCTCGCTTTTCCCAAAGGCTGTCCCATCATGGGGCCCCACGCTCACAAACAGTTTCCAAAGGATAATAAAGGGATTGTCTGCACAACTTTATATCAATAAGTTTGGTAACTTAGAGGAAACAGAAAAACTCCTCAGAATGCACAACATCCCCAACTATCAGAAAAAGAAAAGAGAAAAGTTGAACATTTCAGTATCTATTAAAGAAATGGAGTCAATCATTAAAAACCTTCCTGCCAAAAATAAAAAAGAATTTAAAAACCCTCTACAGCTCGCTGGCTTCAATGGTAATCCTGCCAAACATTCAACACGTATGTAACACACATCTGACACAAATGCTTCCAGAGAATAGAGAGAGGGGGGAACACGTTCCAATTCAGGTTCTGAGGCTGGGGTAACCCTGTTTCTGGGTCATCCTGACAAGGGCATCGAGAGGAAAGAAAAGAGAACATTTTAATGGTCGAGAATTGATGGGACTCGCAAAGTCGTCTGGAAAACCAGCCTCCTTTTCCAGCCTGCCTCGCATCACTATGCAAAGAATTACAGGGACAATCGGGGCACCTGAGTGGCTCAGTCGATTAAGTGTCTGGCTTCGGCTCAGGTCATGATCTCACAGTTCATAGGTTTGAGCCCCACATCGGGCTCTGTGCTGACAGCTAGCTCAGAGCCTGGAGCCTGCTTCAGATTCTGTATCTCCCTCTCTCTCTGACCCTCCCCTGCTCGCGCTGTCTCTGTCTGTCTCTCAAAAATAAATAATAAACATAAAAAAAAATTTTTTAAACCTCTTTTTCTTAAGCCTTTAAGGGACTCCAAGTATAATGAGAGCTAACAACGGCCGAGTATACCTACTATTGGCCATGAGCTCTTCCAAGGAGTTTACACTCGTCCACTCATTCCATTCTGCAGCCACCGGAGGCAGGTGCTGCGTCCTCCACTCTACTGAAGGGACACCTGGGTCGGCTAACTCGCCCCGGGCCGCTGAGGCAGGGACAGAACTCGAACTCAGGCGATCTGGCACCAAAGCGCGTGCCTCCGCACCACTCTGCACGATCCACCCTACCTTGTCCAACTCCTGCGTCCTCTGACTCTCCAGCGTCCCTGGAACCTCTCGCATTCCTCCAGCTCACGGGCCTGGTCCTGCCACATGTGTCTTGCCATCGCTTCCCGTCCCGCCCCACTGCTGGTGACAGCACGCTCTTAATAGCCACCTCGTCCCTCCCAACGCCCCGCCCCAGGAGCCCTGTTCTTCCATTACGGCTGCTTTTCTCCAGAGCATAAGCCACCTGGAGCCTACAACCCTCCCCCTGCGCGATAGCGACACCACCGCCACCACATCAACACTAATAACACCTCCACGTGCTGGAACTTTCTGTGTGTTAGACGCCGTTCCAACCGCTACACCTGCATTGTCAGCTGAGTGGCGTTTGTCAGAACGACCCTGTGAAGTCGGCCCCATAATGATCTCCGTTTTACAGATAAGGAAACTGAGGCACAGAGTGATTAAGCTGAGCACAATCGTAAGGGCAGCCCTCCGGGTAAGAACCAGGCATGCCGGCCCTGCGGCCTCCCCTCAGCATGAAGCTCGTGCAGGAGGCGGGAGACCGTGAGCAGGCTGTTCCAGAATGTCACGTCGGTGCCAGGACGGATCTCAATGAATGCTTATTTAGCATAAGTATAGCCCATGTAATATTTGGGACAGACTTATACTAAAAACAATCATTCATTGTTTCTCTGAAATTCTAAGTGAATTTTATTTTCTTTTGCAACTGTATTTTGTCTGGCAACCCTAGCCGGACCCGTACTCCAAAGATATGAGGGGGGGAAAGCCCCGGTGTTCCTGGAGGACCGGAGGCAGGTCATGAGACATTCGCCAGGACTTGAACCCTGCTGAGGAGGTCTGCTTCCTTCCAAGAGCTATAGGGCCCCCCAAGAGCTCACCTGCAGCAGACCCACGGAAAGCAGGGTTCTCTGCTATCAGGGAAAAGCATATCCCCAAAGGGGGATGTTCCGGCCTGTGGTGAGGTGGGTCCCCTCTCACCCCACCCCCTGTGATGCTCACAAGAGAAGGTGTCGGAGAATGTGCCAGGCCCGGCCCAGAAGGCCCCGCCGGCAGGGCAGAGAAGCAGTCAGGCCCCCACGGCTTCTCTCGCAGCACCTGTCAGAAACCTAGAAACCCCAGAGAAAGGAAGGGGACCAACCCCAAAGGACAGCAGGGGAGGGAAGGCTGTGACCCTCTCACCCGGCTCCCCGCCCGTGGGGCTCCCAGGCCGGGGCCGGAAAAGGCTTCACTTCAGACCCAAGTTCATTGTTTCAATCGTCACCCGAAACTGCCCATTCTGATCTCGGAATTGAGACCGTGCCTGTGTATAAAAGTAACCAGAGGACTTTAATTCCTTCCCAGGAGTGATGGGAGGGCTCACGAGGTCTGCGGGAGGTTCCGCCCCAGTTACGGGGTAGGACCGTCCCCGCTGAACACAGGGCAGAGCAACAGCAGGAGAGAAAAAAAAACACGCTTGTCAAAAATCCGCTTTATGAGCTATAACTTACATAGCAACAGATGCACCCATTGTTTTTATGTAAAGGTTTTTAGTTTATTTAATTTTTGAGAGAGAGAGAAAGAGCGAGCAGAGAGGGGCAGAGAGAAGGGAGAGAGGGAGAGAAAATCCCAAGCAGGCTCTGTAGTGTCAACGCAGAGCCCAAGGCGGGGCTCAAACTCACCAACAGGGAGATCATGCCCTGAGCCAAAATCAAGAGTCAAGCGCTCAACCGGCCGAGCCCCACAGGCGCCCCAAACCCTTCCGTTGTTAGGTGGGCAGAGTGAGGCTTAACACCCACGTCACAGCCCCTTCAAGGAGCAGAACTTCCCTCAGGCCTGGGACGGTTCCACCACCTCCCTCTTGCCCCGTTCAGGTCACTCCTCACGGGCCTCCCCCAGACGCTGCTGTGATTCCCGTTGCTATGGGTTGGGTTTGCCTGTCCTTGGACTTAAACGGAATCATACAGGATGTGCTTTTAGGCTTTCGCCCCATGCGGTGCCCGTGAGACTCATCCACGTGGCTGTGCGTATCAGCGGTCTGTTCTCTGTTACTGCTGCGTACACGCCGTAACAGAGAACAGACACACGCCGCCCCTTCTCTGCACACCTTCCTGCTGATGGACATTTGCGCTGTTTCCAGATCGGGGCAACTCTGAGCTTCTGTGAACATTCAGATACACCTGCATGGGGTGACAAGTCGTTGGTCCTTTGGCGTGGCGTACAAATATCGCATGTTATGTGGGGGGGGGGGGCGGTTCCTGGTAAATTCTGGCGTCAGCGTTGCCTTTCAAAGGCTCCGAGTCCCACGCCTGTCTTCTCCCCCTCCTCCTCTCCCCCATTTCATTCTCTCTCCTGCCTCTACTCACTCCCTCTCTCTCCCTCCTCCCTGGGTGCTCTTGCCAAGATGTCAACAATAGTCCCTCACAGAGGGACCACTCCAGATGCAGTGTGTGTCAGCTGGGGAGGTGACCCGAGGCAAACGGCAGGAATTGGGAAGCTGATCCTTGGCCGGCATGGGGCTTTGCCAGTAAGTGGGTCAAGAGTGTGTTTCATTACCTTGCTGGTTAGTTAGGGATTGGAGCAGGGCCAAGGTGACCCCGAATAGCTTGCCTGCCCCAGCTGGGCTTCCTGTGGGCAAATGGACTCACCATTGCCAGCTGGGCCCCAGACATCCAGCTGGTGGGGAATTAATAAGTACTACTGGCCCTCACCACCCCCCTCCCCCAACCCCTGCCAGGCCTGGAGGACAGACCCGACTCCTGGAGAGCAAAAATCTCCCAGGTTTTTGTGGGCTTTCAGAGACCAAGCAGGCCAAGCCACTTCCCACCTCCAGGTCTGCACCTGCTGCTCCCTCTGCCTGGTCCCCTCGACCCTGACCTTGGCGCAGCCGGCTCCTGCTTGTCATTTGGGCCTCCTCTCAAAGGTGGCCCTTCAGAGAGTCCCACTCCGTCCATGCTGTCGATTACGCTCTGGTTCCATGTGGTCTGGCCTTGCTCTCCTCAAGCGCCTCTCAATAGCTCGAGGATCTCTCGTCGGCTCGCTCCCTGTTCTCTCTGCCCCCAACCAGCCATAAGCTCCAACCAAACAGGACCCTTGCCTTTATTTGCTCACATCTATCTCCAGGGCCCCCATGGATATCTGGTAAATGAAGGAAGAGACGATCCAAATCGGCGGTTCAAACTCAAGGGCAGGGGACAACGGACTGAGGGGAGTGGGCAGGTGTAAGGAAAGTTTCCTCAAGTCTCACTTGCACATCTGACAGTGCTGTGGGTACAGAAAACCAGTCCTTTGGTAGGGGGAGTGGAAAAGCCCAAGCTTGGGGATAAAGAAGGGCTGGCGCCCGGCTTCAGGGTCTCGGGCGCAGCAGGGAGGAGTTGGGGGCTGCGGCAAACGGAGCACAGGCCCGTCTAAGAACCCCACTGCTGCCCGGCGTCGGGGTCTCCTGCTTGCTCAAAGGAGGCTGGAAACTGTGCTTTTACCTGAAATCTCAGTTTTAGAAGATTTGCTTATTAAGAGCAAAGTGTAGGCAAATCAAAGTAAAACAAAAACAAAAAACCCCACATCTGTAAATAGTAGCAAACCCATGGTCACCAGTTTATGATCTCTAGTTTGAACGGTTTTCATTTGTGTAAAATTCCAGAAAAGTGCTCACAGAGACCCAGTTCTGAATCTAATGTCATGTTGTTCACAGAGTACTAGGGAGCATAGGATGCTATATTTAAAATCTCTGCTCCTTTTGAAATTTTTATTTTATTTTATTTTTGAGAAAGAAAGAGAGAGAGAGGCAGAGTGCAAGCGGCGAAGGGGCAGAGAGCGAGGGAGACACAGAATCGGAAGCAGGCTCCAGGCTCTGAGCCGTCAGCACAGAGCCTGACACAGGGGCTTGAACTCATGAACCGTGAGATCGTGACCTGAGCCGAAGTCAGATGCTTACCAGACAGAGCCACCCAGGCGCCCCAACATCTCTGTTCCCTTTAAAAATTCCTAGTTTACAGGTATAGAAACTGAGGTCTGGTGAGGAGCAGTGATCTCCTGAGGACCACGCAGAACACAAGAGCAGACCTCACCGCACCCGGGCCTGGTTACCATTTAAATAGCGGACCGGGGAGTGGGGGGCGGGGGGTTCCACGATTTTACTCTAGCCCACAGCACATGTGTCCCCCCTCTGCCTCTGCGCCCGCTACTCCGCGAACTCAGACCAGACACTGGGGCTGCAGGTCTACAAACGGAGACTACCCTTGACCCCTCAAGGGCAGATTCGGGTGAAGCATAGAGTCACCTGATCCCAAGGCCTCATTCCTTTGAATTTTAAATTCTGGTTGAGACAGGCATTGGGTCCTGCAGACTCACTTTCAGGGTCCTCTCAGAGTCAGCAATTTGCCTCCTTGCCACTTTGTTCAGGGGGGTCATCCCGCTGAGGTGGCCCGGGGTAGATGGAATCAGGCCTCAGGTGAAATAGCTCTCAGCCACCCGGCCTATCCCCTCAGCCCTTAGAAGTCGGCACGACTCAGCTGAAGCCTCCAGGGGTGGGGATGACCTTGGAGGAGGCCGCGGCCCAATAAGGCAGGTGCCGGCAGCTTTTGCGGGCCCTGATCATCACAGTTGACGCACGGTCCAGAATTTGGACGAACTTCACGTGGGCTGGGGGAATGCTGAAATGGAAACAGGTCAGCTTTTTTCTTAGAAGGGAAAAGAATGCCAACGAAGTCTCTAGAGCTGGGCTGGCCAGATAGAGCGTCAGGCCACACGTTGCTAAGACACAAGTTTGAATTCGTTAAAATGGAATGAAACTTAGAATTCCAGGGTCTCGGTCACGTGAGCCACGTTTCAAGAGCGCATCTCACTGCTTGAGGCTTGTGTCTACCATCCTGGACAGAGCAGCCAGAGCGTTTCCATCATCACGGAAAGCTGTGTTGGACAGAGCTGCTCATGGACTTGAGGGCCAGGAAGCCGGGGTGTGGCGGTTCCTGCAACAGAAATCTGAGCACCCTGAGCCTGCGCTCCTCCACCTGCCGACGGAGAATAACAACAGTGACCCGGGACGTTACATCAGAGAGGATCCCACCAGAGTGAATGTGTGCGAATGCATCTGGGAAGAGTATGCACTTGATGGGCAGGAGAGACATTATGAGTACCTTTCTATGTCTTCGTTGTTTGCCCTGCTTTCCAAATTTCAACTACAAATATGGTTTTTCTTTTCTTTTTTCTTTTTTTAATGTTTATTTATTTTTGAGAGAGACACAGAGTGTGAGCGGGAGAAGGGCAGAGAGAGAGGGAGACACAGAATTTGAAGCAGGCTCCAGGCTCTGAGCTGTCAGCACAGAGCCGGATGCGGGGCTGAACCCACGAACCGATGAGATCATGACCTGAGCCGAAGTCGGACGCTCAACCGACTGAGCCCCCCAGGTGTCCCCTGAGATCACTGAATTCAATGGTTCTCAAAAGGGGAGGATTTGGTCCCTTGGAGGGCATTTATCTGGGGACATTTGGGGGATGCCCTGATGGGAAGGGTGTTACTCGAATCTAGTGGGTACAGGCCAGGGCTGCTGGCCTCTTACACACAGGATGGCCCCACGACACAGAATCACTTGTTCCCAGTGGTGCCAACATCAACAGTGTCAAGGCTGGGAAAGCCTGCTCTACACTGACCCTAGTGCAGTGGTCGCCCAGAGGAGGAAAGTGGCCTGAGGCCACACAGCAAGAGAGGTAAGGACTTACTTCACTGAGAGACTGTTGTGCCTTGAGCTCTGCCAGGCAGGGGAGTCGGGGGCAGGGCTGGAGGAGGGGGCCCAGCTTACCCTCTGCTCCACGGGTGCCTCAGCTGGCTCATGCCCCTCATGGCCCCGGGTGGGAGCAAGGATGGTGGGGGCGGGGGGCTGGTCACCACAGTCCCCGGCCTGACATAGTCACGCCAGTCCAACCCAGGCATTTCTTACAGGAAGCCTTCTAATCCCCCCACTGGAGAAACCCCAGCCTCTGGGATGTAGCCAATCCGTTACTACAGGGATTAAAGTCTGCAGACAAAACTCGCAGACGTGAGCGGGGGAGAAGGAAGAAAATGCCATGTCAGGAGGTTAATTTTTGAGCTGGGGAATCATTTCCAGGCAGATACAAGGCTACCTCTGCCCCAGTACCCCCCAGGCTGGCCCCTCTCGCTCAGCAAACGGTCTGAAACCGTGTCTCCGGCCACCATCCCTCCCGCGCCCCCTCTCTGCCTGCAGCAGGCATTTTGGTCGTGGCCTTGAGCCACGGCCAGGAGCTCAGTGGGCACTGGTGGTGGCTCCGTGCCAGGCAGAGAGCTGGTCGGTCAGCCCCGCAGGGAGCAGGACTGGGGCCAGCTGCCCACGGGGGTGCCCTCCCGCTGCCCACGGAAGGTCCCATCGCCAGGAGTGTGCAGGGCCAACTGCAGGAAGCCCAAATGCTAGCGAGGCGGAAAAGCCATGCCTTAAACCTCACGGCGTTCTCCCGTGGCCCCAGCCCCGCGGTGACCAGAGCCACTGGAGCCACTGGAGCCACTCATGGTTCGAGGCTTCACAGCTCAGGCCCTTGCGACTGGTGTGAGCAACCTCCAGCAGGCCGCCTCACCACTCGGAGCCTCAGTGTCCCCACGGATGTCACAGTCACCAGGATGGTCCGGCACACGGAGGAAGGCCAGCTCCCCCAGCCCCACTCCCCGAGGCAGGAGCTGATTGGATCGGCAGAACACGACACGGACAGGGAGCTGGGACTCGGGGGCTGAAATCGGGGCCTGATTTCCCCCAAAGCAGAGGGCCCTACGAGTGATGCTGTTGGCATCCCGAGCCGGGTGCCTGGGTTCGAATCCTGCCTCCCTTGCTTCCTGGAGTAAGTGACTTAACTCTATGCCTCAGTCTCCTCATCTGTAAAATAGGGATGATGGTGATGATAAGGATTTCCACTCATAGTTGCTGTCTCAGGGATAAAGGAGGTTCAGGCAGGTGAAGTGCTCCTGGGAACAACGGATGCTCTGAGTCCGCATTGCCCAAAGCGTGGTACAGTACTGAGGGGCTCTGTGTCCTGAGCACATTTCTTGCCCTCTTTGCTTTTCTTTCGTGTTCTTGCCCTTTGAAATTCGAGATTTCATCCCAATGATCTGTAAGGTCCTTCGGGTCTGCCATGTAAGGATGAAGACCGTGACTGTAAGTGGGACACAGATACGGAGCCCAAAGGGATGGGAGTGTGGGGCACACACACCACAGGCCCAGGACAAAGGCCGAGCCCAGCAAGACGAGACAGAACCCGAAAAGGCCAAGAAGCACCAGGCATGAGGCGTCCATCGGAAAAGAGGGCGGTGAAGGAAGCCAGCTGAGGCTCAGGGGCACAGGCCGCCGGCAGTCCTGCGGTCCTGGGAGTAAATCCCAGGGCAAGCGGCATTCCCTGGACGGGCGGGTGTCCTTTCTGAGCCTCCAGGTCCTCATTCATTCTTTTTTTTTTTTAACGTTTATTTATTTTTGAGAGAGAGACCGAGTATGAGCAGGGGAGGGGCAGAGAGAGGGAGACACAGAATGCAGAGCAGGCCCCAGGCTCAGAGCTGTCAGCACAGAGCCCAACGCAGGGCTTGAACCCATGAATCATAAGATCATGACCTGAGCCGAAGTCAGATGCTCAACAGACTGAGCCCCCCAGGTGCCCCTCTGGGTCCTCACTCGTAAACAGGGAGGCATATTACGCCATCCTAGGAGAGCTGGGAGGGAGATCAAAGGGAATGTGGCCGTGTCCTGCTTTGAAAGCCTTGCAATGCTCTAAGCATGTCCCCCCCCCACCCCCAGGCACCAGTCTCTTGAGGGAATCTCCCTCATTGCCTCAGAGCAGTACTGCTGCTCCTCGACACGGCCACATGCACTGGACGCTGTTCCATGCCCGGCGGGCTCCCGTGGACGGGCACTCCCCCCAGCTCCTGAGGCAGCCGCCACTGCTGTCCCCAGCCGCCACGGCTCAGAGAGCTTGAGCGCCTTGCCCGAGGTCAGACCGCCTCAGTGTGAGCGGCGGATGACACTGACGCAGCCGTGGTTTACGGAGGGCCCACCCCGGCCGGCCACCTGGCATGCCCTGGACGCGCACCAACCCACCTTCCCGGCACACGACCCTGTTCAGAGATGAGAAATCAGGCCCCGAAAGGTTCCGTGACTCTTTCATCCACGTGTACGCTTCTAGCCACGGAGGGAGTGTGACTCCCGCCACGTGGTCTGAGCCCCAGCCCTAGCCCCAGGCCCAGCACCGAGAAGAACAGTGAAGGGAGAGCCAGCGCTCACTGAGCAGCGTACTGCGCAGGTGCTGGGTTGGGCTCCTCGCGCTCACTGGGACTGGGCTTCCACACCATCCAATAGGTTCCATCCAAGGAAGCAAATGGATACTCAACTTTGCAAGCCCTTTCACATCCTCTCTGGGTCCGTTCAGTCTTTTTTCTTTTTTTAAATATTTATTCACATTTGAGAGACAGAGCATGTGTGGGGGAGGGGCAGGGAAAGAGGAAGACCGAATCTGAAGCAGACTCCAGGTTCTGAGCTGTCAGGACAGATCCTGATGCGGGGCTCGAACCCACAAACCGAGAGATCATGACCTGAGTTTAATCGAAGGAGCCACCCAGGCGCCCCGGGTCCGTTCAGTCTTGAGGATAAGCAGAGCTGAGTTCAGTGTGCCCATTTTCCAGAGGAGGAGATCAAGGCATGGAAGGTTAAGGCAGACATTAGCCCAGGGGGAAATAGCAGAGGAAGCCCAGAAGTCTGGTCTAATTTCCAGCCAGGGCTCCCACCTACCCTCTCCTTTGCCTGAAACCCCCAAGAAAGTATCCATCTGGGCCCAAGACACAAGGGGGAGAAGAGGAAAAAGTGGAGAGGTGACTTGCCTCGGGAGACCTGGGAGGCCGCCACCTCATCCTCCACCCTGCTCTGGACCGGAGTGGGTTAGACCCCTGGACTCATTAGCAGATGTCCTAACAAGTTCAAGTTCTCGGAGCCGTTCATTAAAAGTGCTCCTGGGGCAGCTCACACAACACGGCTGGCCAAGCTTCACTAACCATCCATGAGCCAGACGGGCAGGTGGGGAGGGGGGGAGCCCCCACTGGACCCACGAGGCCCCAGGGGCCTGACTCAGCCCGAGAAGGATAGGACACATTGTTCCGGAAAAAGAGGGCAACGCCACTGTGTGCCCTTGGGCAGCTCCTGGACATCTCTGGGCCTGTCTCCCCATCTGTCCAGAGGGCCCTCCAGACCCCACCATGGGGCAGGGGCACACCTACGGCTCCTTTATTTCACCCTGTTTCCCTCAGAGCCCCTTTCATGCTTTGGGAGCCTGCACAAACAGAAGCCCTTTCTCTGGCTGAAGTGAAATCCAGCCTGAAGGCACGGGGGTAGGATCTGGCTCCAAATCCCAGCTCGGCCCTCGAACTTAGTTTCTCCATGATCAGGGGGACAGGGGTCCGTCTCCTGGGGAGGGCTGTCTTGAGGACCCAGGAAGACCGTTTGATGTTTCCTGAACACCTGCTGCACTCTGCCTCGGTGCCTTTGCACCTGCTGTTCCTTCCTTGATATGTGCTCGGCTTTGCTCAGACATCATCTCCTTCAGGTGTTTGTTCAAATGTCCCTTCTCCGTGCAATCCTCCCAACTCTAAAACTGCACCCCCTCCCGTTGTCAACTCCCACCCCCCTTCCCCGCTTCCATTCTCCAGAGCACTTCTTATTATCTGGTATATCATAGGTCTTACTTATTTATCTGTTGTGGTTTCTTTCAATGTCTCCTTCTCAAGAAGGTCAGTTCCGTACGTGTAAAGACTTGGGACTCTTTGGTTCACTGCCATGTTCCTCTGGAGTACCAGCCGGCATGCAGTAGGTGCTCAATTAACAGTTTTTAACCAAATGCATTAATCACTGTGGACAGTGCCTGGCACACAGGAAACACTGAAGAAATACCCATTTTGATCCCACATTTATTGCGGATGTATTTATTAAGCACCTACTGTGTGCCAGGTGTTGGAAGGTGCGTGGGTGAACAAGACAGACAGGGTCCCTGCTTGTACTTTACGACTTGCAGGGCACTTTACTGTTTACAAAGCCCTTGGCGTCCCTGGATCTTCCCCATGGCCCCATGAGGCAGGCAGGCCGCTGAGGCAGACCAGGAAACTGAGGCTGGCGAGTGCTCTGCTCCCCTTACTCCCAGAGCAAGTTCGGGGCCATGCTGACACCCATCCTGGGTCAGCTGAGGTCATTTTGTTGGCAACCACTACTTTGCCTAACTTCCCTCAGGCACTGGGGGGCTGCCCTGCTCCTAACGTTCTTGGTTCTGCTTCCCATCATCCCCCCACCCCGACTCCGGGCCAGCTGGCCCCCCTCCAGGCATCCCAGGAGCCCGTGCGGTGTGTGATGGGGGAAGCTGGCCCCTGCCGCCGAGGCCTGACCTGTGGAGTTTCCAAGCCCCTTCTGACAATGAGCCTCCACTGCCCACAATCCCTCACTTCTCAGGCCTCTGGGGCTCCAGGTTTCAGGCCAAGACTAAGAAAAAGAAGTTTTTCACTGATAAGCACTTGCTCACTTAATATTCTCGGCAGCCCCTCGGAGAAGAACTTATTCCATTTTGTAAGCGAGGAAACAGAGGCTCAGAAGACCCAGGAGCCCACACGACGCGTGAAGGGAGGAGGCTGAGGGGATCCGGGAGCGAGCCTCGCCTCCCATAAAGCACTGCCAGCCCTCATTTGTAACTACAAACACCACTGCTAATACCCAATAAGCAGACACTAACCTAGCACCTCTTCTTTTTGGGCGCAGCTGGAGGTTTTTAAGGTGTACGGGCCGATCTTCACAACACCCCAATGAGGTAGGACCTATCCGTGTCCTCGTTTATCCGGGAGGAGCTGAGGCACAGAGAAGCTAAGTCACTTGTCCAAGGTCACACAGCCAGGAAGAGGTAGAGCAAGAAGAGTCCAGCCATCTGGTTCCAGGTTCATACTCTCATGACTGCCCTCTCCCCCTCAGAAAGTGAGGCAGGGGGTGGGTGCACCAGCCCAGTGGCTGTGGGCGGACCCCTTTTCCAGAGGATGAAAGCCAAGGTCTGGAGGAAGCCCAGGTCTTCTCACAGAAGCAGGAGCAGGACACGGAGCCAGGCCCGCCGGGCTGGCGGTGGGTTGAGCAGGGGTGAGAAGGTGCTCTGGGAACAGAACTCAGTCCCCCGGGGCCCCTACAAGAGGTGGAGCCGGCCCGTGGGCAGGTACCGCACCAGCCTCTGCCAGGCTCCCTGGGCCCCCGCGCCCCTCCCCCCCCCCCATCCTGGTCCCAGGCGCCCCTCGCACAGATTCCCCAGGCAGCCGTCTACACGACCGGCCGTGTTAGGGGCTCTGCTGGAACGCATCCCGCTCAGGCACCACCAAGTTTTGCTAAGTCCCAGCTCTTCCAAGAGAAGTCTGAGGGCCGCGGAGAGGGCAGGGGCCGCTTTCTCCCTCTCCTCCCGGCCCCCGGCCAGCTGGGAAAGCAGCTTGTCAGGAGAGGAAGGTACCAGCAGCCTGTGAAAGCTTGGGGACAATTGAGGCTGTGGGTGGCAGCGAACAAGGGCTCCCCTTGTTCCTCCCAGCCAAGGGAAAGGTGGCCATCCCCCGCCCCCGCCAGGAGTCCCAAGGCCAGCGGGCCGGCCGCGTCTGCCCGGAGCTGGTCTCTGCGCTGGGCTGGGTGGCCCCGGCTTTGTCGTGCCTGGAACGCCGTCCCTTTCCAAATCCTCTCGGCCCTGTGAGGCCGTCTGCAGCCAGGCTGGGTGCCCGCGGGCCGGCACTGCCCCTTACGGCCTTGGGACTTGACTGTGCCTGCCTCACGGGCTGGGTGAGGGGGTGGGGATCAAAATAATGAGTACCCTGAAGACCGGGTTCGCAAGCCCCAGGACTTGGTGGGGGTGTCCTGGGCACTGGAGGCTGCTTCGCTGCGTCCCTGGCCTCCACCTGCTGGATGCAAGTAGCACCTCCAACAAGCTGTGACAACCAATCATGTCCCAGACTTGGCCGATCATCTCCCGGGGGAGCAAGATGCTTGAGAATCACCAATCGAAAGCACTTCCCAAAGCCTACAACGTAGTAGGTGATTTGTCCATGAAGCCAGCCAATGTTTGTTGAAACCTTTACAGACATCATTGATGATTATCATATCTGTTTATAGAGAAAACGGAGGCACAGAGAGGCAAAGTAACTGGCCTAAGATTGCACGGCATATGAAAAAGCCAGGATTTGAACCCAAGCAGCCAAACCCAAGCTCCTACCCATCATGCTTGACCTCCCTTGTTCGTGCCTGTCTTCAGAGAGCTCCCCGAGATTTCCAAGCTGAGAAGCTTCTCCTGATGCCCCCCGCAAACCTAGCATAGTTCCTTTTTTCCTCCCTTGCCTCCACAAGCCACGAAGGAGGGTGGGCTTTCACCCAGACAGACCAAGGCTCAAATGCCAGCCCCACGCCTCATTCAGTGACTGAGGTGCCAGGCAAGTTGCTTCACTTCTCAGCCTTGACCTCCCCACTTATCGAATGGGTCTATCACCCCCGTGTCACACATCGTGGCTAAGAGCACGTGGCTGGAGCTAGAGGGCCAGGGTATGAATCCCAGCTCTGTCACTCTCAAGCCTTGGGAGCTTGGGCAAGCGACTAACCCATTCTGTGCCTCAGTTTCCTCATCGGTAAATGCGACAATCACAGCACCTGCCCCCCAGCGCCGCAGTAAGCCCACATGGGCTAGCGAGCGCGTCCTGAGCACTTGGAACCATGCAGGAGAGGTGCTGGCTACGACTCTCTTGGGACCAGAAAAAGGGACATGAAAAAGGCATGTGACCCAGGACATCAACAAACTTGAGTTCATTTTCTGCAGCCTCCTGGGGACCAGCATATTCTTGTAGGAGAGCTTAACACGACTGAAATCAAATCCCCCTTCTGGGCCCAGACGGCCACCCTGGTCTCCACCCCCGACCCTTTTCCGACCTCTTTACCAACTGGGGATCACTGTTGGGTCCTGTGTGTCTGCTTCCCTCCACCTACAACACAGGCTCATTCCCCTCAGTTGCCCCTCAGCCTGTGAATTTCAGGGACACAATGCAGAGCCAGGAGCCCGGCCCCCCTATTATGCAGATAACAGTAGTAGCCAGGATCCTTTATTGAGCACCTACTATGTGCCAGACACTTTCAAGACTTCCCAGCAGGTTGGTGTCCACTTTGCAGATGAGAAAACTGAGGCTCAGGGAAGGGAAAGGACTGGCCAGGAGGTGCTCTGAGCAGTGGCCTTGGTGTCTCTCCCCTGATGCATCTGAGCTGGAGGGAGTGACTCGGGAGCACGTGTGTGACTTGCTCCAGGCCCCGGCCAGGTCTGCCCTGGCTAAGGTGCTGACTTTGTGTCTTCGAGGTCTGGGGGGTGTCAGAAAGTCCTGCTCCTCGCTCCAGAGGGCACTGTCCTGTTGAGTCTGGTCAGGAAACGAGCCCACTGCCTGCTGCATCACCGGGAGTCGCATCGGCCTGTTTACACACCTGGTTGGAGCTCCAGCAAAGTGGAAAGTTGGCCAGGCCTCAGAGGAGCGGTTCCGAGGCCCGGGGTCTGTGTGTGCAGCGGGTCAGAGCCGCCGGGAGAGCAAGGAGGGGTGCAGATGGCGGTTCTGGGACCGCCTGGCTGGGAGAGGCTGGGAGGTCCCCTCCAGGCCCTCTCCGGGCCTCAGTCTTCCCAAATGAAAAAAAAAAAAAAACAGGCGGGGGGAGGGGAAGCTGAGAATACGGATTCCAGCTCCAACCTTCCAGAAATGGGCACCAGTCTGGGGTTTTCCAAAGTGCATGTTTTCTGGGGCACATGGGTGGCTCAGTTAGTTAAGCATCCGACTTTGCCTCATATCATGATCTCACGGCTCGTGGGCTGGAGCCCAGCATCGGGCTCTGTGCTCACAGCTCAGAGCCTGGAGCCTGCTTCCGATTCTGTTTCTGTCTCTTTGCCTCTCTTTCTCTTTCTCTCTTGCTCTCAAACATAAATAAACATTTAAACATTTTTAAATAAAAAAAACCAAAGTGATTGTTTTCTGAAATCAGAGATACCCAGGTTCAAATCCAAGTTCATTCATGCACGTGTTTACTGAGTACCTACTATGTGTCAGACGCCGTCCTAGGCACCAGGGATGCTGTAGGGAACAAGCCATGCCCTTGCATTGCCCAGAGCCCAGCTGGGGAGGCAGACAGGGAGTATATAATAACCATTTCAGATTGGGATGAATTCCATGATGGAAATAAAACAGGAGGCTGGTTTAGAGCATGTTTTGTGGTGTAAAGAGGACAAGTGTTCTGGAGAAGGAGTAATCAAGGAGGACCCCTCAGAAGAGGTGCTATTAGAGCTAAGACTTGAATGACCAGAAGGATCCAAAAGGATGAGGAAGATCAGGGCCAAGGAGACACCAGGCAGAGAAAACAGCAAGTGCAAAGGTCCTGAGGCAAGAACAAGCTTGGTAGGTTTGAAGAACCAAAAGAAGGCCTATGTGGCTAGATTACAGTGAGGGAAGAGTACGGGAGATGGAAACAAGTGTGTTCACTGGGTTCTGAATTTGATCGGCTGACATCTTGGGACCATGTTAACTCTGAAAGTTCAGCTCCTACCAGGGCTAGCTAATTCCTAGAGAGAGTAAACAATTCACGTGTTTTTCAAATGTAAACTAATCAGTCCAGAGCCCACCCACCTCTTTTGTTGGGTTCTCTCACTCTGGGCCACTAACCATCCACCTGCCTTAGTCACTGAGAGCCGAGTACCAGACAGGTAGGGCCAGCCTGTGACCCAGAGCGCATGGAAATTATTAGCCAATTGTTCAGCCAATCCTAAATTATTTGGCCAATCCCAAACCCAGTTACTCTGACTTGCCTGTTCCTTAAATACATAGTATAGTGCCAGGCAGCGATAAAGACCATGATGAAAGGTAAGGCAGGGCAGAGAACGGAGTCTAGAGGATTTTTGTTTCCTATGTTAGGTAGAGAGGTCAGTGAAGACCTTCGAGGAGGTTCAGCTCTGAGCAGAGGGGAACGAAGTTAGGAAGCAAGCCTGCAGATAGCTGAAGAAAGAGCAGTTCAGACAGAGGGTCTTTGCAAGTGCAAAGGTCCTGGGGTGAGAGCAATTTTGAGATATTTAAAAAAGAGCAAGGTCAGTGTGGGAACAGAGGGAGCGAGGGGACCAGAGCTCCTAGTGGGTGTTCAGTAAGTATTAGGCGCCCTTATTCTTTGTTGAGGGTCCACATGATCTGAGCAGAAGGGAGCTTGACCTCTGACTTCCCCTACCCCTTATCTAGAAGGTAGGCTCAGAGACTGAAGGAAATATTACTAGACAGAACATGAAGTGCCTCAAGTATATGAATTCATTCCAGTATGATTAGACCCAATCTCCATATGAGTAAACTGAGGCTTAGGACTGACCGTTTTAAGGTAGCTCATTCCACCAAACACCACATGCATCTCCCCTTCCCCTGGCCCCCCAGTAAGTTTCAAAGATCCCTCCAGGAAAAAAAAAAAACATGTAAAGGACAGAACGCAAAAGAAACAAAATTTAGGTGTATCTGAGATGTAGTTTTTGCCTATGAACTTATTCTTCATCACAAAATCCCGGGAGGAAAGGACCATGAGTAAACCCATCTACTGGGTGGGGAAAACCATTTCGGAAAGGAGAAGACACTCTTCGGTCTTTGCTCTCTCTCTCGTTCCTTCTGAAACAGAGTCTCGGTTTGGTACTGACTCGGCCTTCACACTTCGACCAGCTGCCTCCCTGGGCAACACAGAAAGGGCAGGTGTCAGGCCCTCGGCTTCAAGGGGACAGCGGTGACAGCCAGAAGTCACCGACAGTGGATATTTATTTATTGCTACTTTTTTTCTATGAGTCATTTGCAATCCTGGTTTTCCATACATGGTCTTGGCATTAAGTTTCCTTTGAAGTCATTGTATCTAAGTTTTATGAAAAGGAGGGGAGGGGAGTAAGGCAGTAATAATGTAAAAAAGAAGGGGGTGATGGGAATATAGTAATACTGAGCAAGGTAAGGGGATCCGGCCGGAACGTTGTGGGTGGTATTTGGATGCCGCAAACTAAATCAGACCTTAGTCCGTTTGGGGAGTTTCCGGTCCACGCTCTCTTAGCTCAGTGAGATAATAGAAGTAAAAAGTACTAGGGCAGTATCTGGCAGAGAAGTTCCTCGACTCACAGGGCTGGATCTGTGGGGTTTCTGGGAAGCCCCTGTTAAGGGAAGACTTCGGGTCTCTAAGAACCCCAGCCATCCTATCCTCCAAAACCCACGACCAAGAGAAGTGGCCAAAATAATGGCTAGTAGCTGTGTGACCTCAGGAACATTACCTAACCTCTCTGTGCTTTGTTTTCCTCCTCTGTTCTAATGGGGATAATCATTATTCCCTCTTCTTAAGGCAGTGTGAAGAGTAAACGAAAATTTGAAAGGCATGTAAGTCAGAATGGGATAAACGGGGAAACCTTTTGACAATTATTATTATAAACACACGACGTTTGGTGCCGCACAGGACAATTTCTGTACTTGCAAAGCCCTTGGGAAGGGAAGGGCGCAATCCTCGCTTCACAAGTGAGGGAACTGCAGCTCAGAGACGCAAAGCCTCCAGTCGCAGAGTTTCAGAGCCAAGACCCAAACACAGGTCTTCCCACTGTCCAGCATTTGACTTCCCCGGGTCTCCGATTCTCCAGCGAAAGCACGCAAGACGAGAGGCAAACCCCGAGCACTGATTTTAAAAGCAGGAAGCTAGGGCACAGGCACAATGTATGATTTCACTGGGCCCAGAGAATAACAAGGGAGGAAGGAGATCTTGTGACCACACTATCAGTGAAGAAACTGAAGCCGAGAGAAGCAAAATGCCCTGCCCCGGGTCACAGAGCAAATATGCAGAATAAGAATCCAGTTCTGATTCCAAGGACTCCAAACTGGGAATGAAATGACCATTTTCCTCCTCATCCACCTTAATTCCATCCATAAGAATTAGGAAAATGCCAAAGGGCCTCTGACCTCACAGGTGCACTACCATCCCCTAAAAGGATCCAGCTCCCCAAAATGAGTCTGCTGCTGGCCAGACTTGATACCTTTGTGCAAATTAGGATGGTGGTGGGCGGGGGTGGGGGTGGGGACTCTCCTCAGGCAGATCTAGCACTGCACCAGGAGACATAGTTTGGCAGGTAGAGTTTAGGTTGGTTCAATCTCACCACCAACTCGACGCCCCTTGTGCAGTGCACAGCCTGTGCAACACCTTGTAGCAGTCCTGCCTAGAATATCCCCAAACTCCTCTTCAGAGCATCCTTAGGAAGAGCCACCTGTGAGTACCCATTGCAAGAACTCATCTCGGCCACCTGGTCGATCTGGCCACATTTGTTTTCAGCGGGTGTGGGTGAACAGTAAGAAAGGGGGCAAGACTCCGCTGCAAACACTCCCCTAGCGCTCACTTGCAGGCCGCCTTGGCACCTCATCTATCCCCACCAGCCGCTCAAGGCCAGTCCCGACACTTCCCTCTTCCAGAATGACCACTCCCGGAAGACCTCAAGGCGGGGTCCCTCCAGCAGCATCCTGACTTCCTAAGTCTCCGCCGCTCTCGTAGCCAGAGGCACACTCTCCAGTGGACCTGGGAATTGCCACCACTGCATTCCAGAAGTCCTTCCCACTCCCTTCGTCCCTCCTGGTAGCATTCCGTTCCAAGCCTTCCAAGCCGGGAGGACATAATGGAGGAATTGTTCCCCCCTCCCTTCTGCTCTTTAGATTAACCCTGACCTCCCCGCCCAGCGGCCGGGGGACAGGTGCCCAAGGGCCAACCCTCTCGACCACACAGACTCCTAGAACACCAGAGGAGTGGGGGCCTGGGGACCATCCACACCCAGTCAGGGGCACATGGCAAATGCCAAGCATCTGCGTTGTTTTTCATGATCTGGTCGCTGCAAAGTTTGGGGAACCCATATATACATCATACTCTGCACTGGTGGTGGTTCCAGAATTTCTTTCTTTTTAAAAATTTTTTAATGTTTATTTATTACTGAGAAACAGAGAGAGACAGAGCATGAGCATGAGCATGGGAGGGGCAGACAGAAGGGGAGACACAGAATCCAAAACAGGCTCCAGGCTCCAAGCTGGCAGCACAGAGCCCAACGCGGGGCTCGAACCCACAAACCACGACATCATGACCAGAGCCGAAGTGAGACGCTCAACCGACTGAGCCCGCTAGGCGCCCCGGTTCCAGAATTTCTATGGGAGAGAGGCTTAGAAGTGGCGACCCGATGCTGGAGGTGGGAGTGGACACGAAGGACGCTTGCCTCGAAGCTCCATTTGCACAGCAAACCTGAAGTTTTTCTTAGCTCCCCACGGCTTCGTTTAAGGAGGTTAGCGCAGGGTTGAAACTGGTAGAGATTTCTACAGAAATTGTCTGGAAGCCGTGTTTGCATAGCGCACCCACTCTTTGCTTTCAATGTCTGTCCCAGATCAATAAAATCAGCAATGTTTTCTGCTGAATGTTCTCTAAGGATGCTGCAACTCACATTGCACGGCACGCTGAGAAACATGTCAGTGGCTAACTACTACCCAACTATCCAAGAACCGAATAATGATGTATATGTCATATATATCATTATCTGGGCTGAGGCTTTGACACGCTGATACAGAGTTTTGAGGGAGGCTAAGATTCCCCCCAAAAAGCCAGACCTGCCTCCTGAAAGGAGGCCTTCATTTATCAGCCACTTAAAGAGGCAGTGACATCTAGGGCCACCCAAAGCCAAGTCCCGGCCAGGATGTACGGGGAACCCGAAAGGTTCTTATTCAATTATAACTGAGGAAAGAGTACACAGGTGACGATGACAAGTGTGAACGCTGCGCTCCGGCTCTGCACAGGCTGTGTGACCTTGGGCAGGTCACCTAACCTTGCTGACGTCCATTCCCTCAGCTGGTCAGTAGGGATGCTAATACTGTCTCCCCAGCTATGTGCACATTATCGAGGACGCTGCCCGAGAAGCTCTTGGCACGGTGCTTGGCACGTACTAGGAGTTACGCATTCAAGAAAACACCTTCCGTATCAGGCTTGCCACCCCTGCATTTTCTATGTGCAAATCTGTGTAGTTTTCCTTAAAAGGCACTTTTCAAATACGGTTTGCTTCAGGCCCCATAATCTTTGGATCTGCCCCTGAGTTCACAGATATTGCTAGAGGGCAGAGCAGAGAGAAGCTTGCAGAACCCCCAGACCCCAGGTGATTTTATCTTTTCTTCCCTGGGGCTCCGCCAGGGACTTCACAGACCCGTCCATCCTTTCCCTGATGCAGCTCCATCAAGGCAATCTCCTCGATCAACTTTTCCCATCAGTCCTCAGAAGCCAGCACCATGATGGCCCCATTTTACAGATAAGGAAAGTGAGACCCAAGAAGAAAGGTTGGTCTGAGGTCCTGAGGTCAGCATCTGGCTGGGAATGGGATGGTTTTTTAAAGTGACCTAATCCTTGTTCTGGCATTTGTTGCTTTTCTGTCTTCGGGGTCCACAAAGGCTAAGAGTTGAGGTAATTCCACACTAAAGACCTTGTTTGTAGATTAGCTCTGGGTCTCTTCGTCACCAGCTGGTATCACCGCCTCAGTCCCTGTGCCCAAGGAGGGCTGCTTCCCCCAGGCAGCCCTCTCTGAATACCTCTCTCAGCTCCCCTCGTCTCTACTCTGGAGGGTACTGGGTAATGTAGCACTAAATCACAGTCTCTCTCTGCTTTTTTTTTTTTTTTTTAACATTTTAAATTTATTTTTGAGAGACAGAGAGAGACAGCATGAGCAGGGGAAAGGCAGAGAGAGGGAAACACAGAATCTGAAGCAGGCTCCAGGCTCTGAGCTGTCAGCACAGAGCCCAGCCCAGATGCGGGGCTTGAACCCACAGCCATGAGATCATGACCTGAGCTGAAGTCAGACGCTCAACCCACTGAGCCACCCAGGCGCCCCTCTGCTTTTATTTTTTTTATGAACATTTAACATCACATTGAGAGATAGTGAAGCAACTTCCTGGAGCTAGGGGCCTTGTCCTACGCCCTCCCATGATGCCCCAGAGGGGCTGGGGACCAGGGAGAAACACAACAGGGACCCGCAACACCATCTTCGCCAGCCCCCATTGGTGTTGACTCTCATCCTGACATCCCTGACCTCGATCTGCAGCCTTTGGTCGAAGGATTACGTTCTTTGACAGTGTGCAAACCCCTCAAGTTGTGGCTTCTGACAAGCCCGGGAACGGATCCCTGCCCAGCCGCTTGCTGTGTGATTCGGAGCAAGTCACTTCATCTCTCTGAGCCTCGCTTTCCTTCTCTAGAAAATGAGATCAATAATCCTCACCCTCCGAGGGTCACTGAAAGGATTAGATAAAATGACCGCGCTAAAGGCGAAGTTCAGCACTGCGCCTGGCCCCGGGCACAGGGCTCTTCCAACCTTGGCCGCTCCCATCAGGTAAGGGGCCTCGGACCGGGCGGGCACTTACTGGGGCCCAGGCTCAGTTCTAAGAGATTTACAGGGACGGCCCTCTTGAACATTTGCCCATCTGAGCGCGCCGAGGCTCAGAGTAGGGAAGTGACTTGCCCCGGACCCTACGGCTTGGAGGTCATTAACAGTTCCGAGCCCCGCGCTCGCAGCCCCGCAGAGAACTCGCTCTGCGGACCGGGCACCATCCCGCGGGCTGGCCGGACTCGGGCTCCAAGGCGCCGCAGGGACAGGGCTGCAGGGGGCAGGACGGGCGTGGGGTGGGGGGAGAGGGTCGAGGGGGGCAGGTGGGTGAAATCGGCGGGGTTCGGGCCGGCGGACAGCGTTACCTGCGGCGGGAGGGCGAAGACCACCGGCAGCAGCGCGAGCGGCGCCAGCAGCAGCACCAGCAGGCGCCGCGCGCTCCACACCTTCTTGGCCACGGTCGCCAGCGCCGCCATCTGCGCGGCCGCCAGGCGGAGAGCGAGCCGGCCCGGGACTGCCCGCGCCGCGCTGCCCCACGCCGGCTTAAAGCCCGGGGGCGGGCCCGGGGAGGGGACCGCGCTGGGGCCGCCCTGTCCAGGCTCCCGGCGGGTGGTGCCCATGGTCGGAGGCCCGGCAAACTGCGGGAAGTCAGGCGCCAGACCGGGAAGCGGACTCCGGCCCTCAAGGCAGCGTGAGTCGGGCTCTAACCTGCGGCCCCCTGGCCGAACCTTTCCTAGCCCTCTTCTCACTGCAGGTTAACCGGTGCTAATGACCTTGTGAGGATTAAAGCACTTGGTCGCATTCCCCTCGGTTGGAATCCTCGCTCTGCACATTCTGGCTGCGTGGCCTTGAGCGACGGCCTTGGAGCCTCAGTTTACTGGTCCAGAAAGTGGGGGCGATGATGATCATGGCCTCTACCAGACAAGAGGTCCGAAGGGAAGGTTAAGTGTGATGACGCGCCGACGCTCAGCGCAATGCAGGCACAGAGCCAGCGGGCACCTGCCGGCCAACCTGCTGTGGATTTAGTTTCTACTTTCTCCTGGGGCGGGTGACCCATCTGTAGATGGGAGCCTGGAGGCTCCGTTTTCTTCCTCCGGCATAAACGCTCAGGAGTAGGACTGAGTGATTGGCGGCAAATAGTTTAGTTAGTTTTTTAAAGAAACTGCTAAATTGTTTCCCAGAGAGTTTGCGCCATTTTACATTTCCACTGGTGACGAATAAGTGATCCAGTTTCTCCACATCTTTGCCAGCATTTGGTGGTGTCCCCATTTTCGATTTTAGCCATTCTGTTAGAGGTGTCGAGATGTCTCATTGTGGCTTTAGCTTTTGTTTTCCTAGTGACTGTAACATCTTTTCATGTGCTTGTTTTCCATCTGCATGCCCTCTTTGGAGAATCCTCTTTTCCTGCTGCTAGCTCACTTGCTAACAGGACTGTTTGCCTTATGCTACAGAGGTTTGAGAGGGGTTTATATAGGCTAGATACCATACGTAGTTTGCAGGTATTTCCTCCCAGGCTTGTTTTTCCATCCTTTCAGCATAGCCAGCAAACATGGCAAGGGGGTGCCGGAAGAGAAGGATCCTTACTCACTAGCCAAGGTGCACAAAAGTCCCAGCCCCCTCCTCTGCTTCCTCCCACGCCACCCTGGAAGGAAGCTGGCACATGAGGCTAGAGCCTGGTGGGGATGGAAGTCGGGGCTGCTGCTCAGCCTCTGCTGAGCCAGGTCACATTTTGGCCCATTGTGTTCAGCCGGAGTAGAGTCCATTTTGTCTAAAAATGGTCTCGCTTGGCTGATCTTTCCTGGACCTTTGGCCACAGAGTGCAGGCGTTCATCAGGGCTTTTTAGCAGCTCCTGCTGGCATTTCCAGGTTGCCTGCTTCTTCCAAGTCTGAGATAGAGTAGCCAAAAAGAAAACTCACCGCCGGATGGTTCCTTGGGTCCCAAGTCCCTGCCTTCATCTCTCCACTCTCTAACGTATTCTTGTTTGTCTTATGTGAGCCGTACAAGGCTCCCGCTGAATCAGCCGGAAGCGTAGAAAGAACTAGGTCTGCCCCGTCTTCCCAGAAGTGGGAGCCCCTCTTGCTTATTTTATTATTTCCTTGTTTCTACTTACTTTGGGTTTATCTCTCTCTCTCTTATAAGAAGCTAGAAATCATTTATTTTATACCTTTCTCCTTTCCTAAGATGAGCATTTAAAATATAAATTTAAGTTTTCACTCATAGGTCTAACAGGAGAAACCTAACAGAAGACCATAGGGAGGGGAAGGGGGGAAAAGAGTTAGGGAGAGGGAGGGAGGCAAATCATGAGAGACTCTTGAATACTGAGAACAAACTGAGGGCTGAAGCGGGAGGGGGGAAGGGGAAGGGAGGGTAATGGTCATGGAAGAGGGCACTTGTGGGGAGGAGCACTGCGTGTTATGTGGAAACCAACTTGACAATAAACTATATAAAAAATAAAATAAAATAAAAATAAACAAAAAATAATAAAATAAAACATAAATTTAATATAATCTGGGAAAAACATTTTCAAAACTGTATCTGACAAAGAACCTATACCTCTATTCTAAAATCTATTACAACTCAATAATCCAAACTCAGCCCAATTTCAAAGTAGGCAAAATATTTAAAGACACTTCACCAAAAAAAAATAAAAAAGACATACAAATAGACAAGTAGCCGATAAGCACATACAAAGATGCTCGACATTACAGGTCATCAGGGAAATGCAAATTGAGAGCTCAGGGTGATATAAACCCAGTGCAACAGCGAAGTGAAACAGGTGCTGTCATGAAGTATTGGCAAGACTCCAGGGTGACTGGCAGTCTCACGATTGCCTACTGGAGACAATCACCTCTCCAAACTCTCTGGCAAACCACACATCGGTATTTTATAAACATCCGTCTATCTCACAACTCAGAAATCACGATCGGCACAGTATCTACTCAAGCAAAATAAAGGCATTCCAGGTACAAGGAAAAGCTGAGTGCCGTGGCTCCAAGGCAGGAACAAACCACGTGGCTTAGAATGATCTAGAACCTGGGAGGCAGAGGTGTGGTCAGAAGGACAGCTGGGGGCTAGACAGCACGGGGTTGTGAAAGCCTGGGTAAGGGCAGCATACCCGCGCTGGGATGGCAGGCGGCCCCTGCAAGGATTTAAGCAGAGGGGTATATTCTGTTCTCAATTTTAAAAAAAGCTTTTTAAATGTTTTTTTCTAAAGAAATTTTTAAAACAATATTTATTTATTTTTGAGAGAGAGACACACAGAGTGTGAGTGGGGCAGGGTCAGAGAGAAAGGGACACACAGAATCCAGGCTCTGGCAGGAGACAAGGAAGCAGGCTCCAGGCTCTGAGCTGTCAGCACAGAGGGCGACGCGGGGCTTGAACCCACGAACTGCAAGATCATGACCTGAGCTGAAGGTGGCTGCTTAACCGACTGAGCCCCCCAGGCGCCCCTAATGTTTTATTTAGTACTTTTGAGAGCAAGAGAGGGCAGGAGCAGGGGAGGGGCAGAGAGACAGAGGAAGAAACAATTTGAAACAGGCTCCAGGCTCTGAGCGTCAGCACAGAACCCGACACAGGGGTCAAACCCACGAACCTCAAGACCATGACCTGAGCCAAAGTCGGACACTCAACCGACTGAGCCACCCAGGCGCCCCTCATTTTTAAAATAACAACTTAACAGCATACAATTCTCCCCTCCAAAGTGCTCAGTTCAATGGTGTTTAGTATACTCACACACACAGACATGACTACAATCAATTGCAGAGAATTTCTTCACCCCTAAAAGAAGCCCCACACCCATTAACAGTCACCCCAACCTCAAACAGTGGATAGCCAAGAATCTACTTTCTGTCTGTACAGATTTGCCTGTTCTGGACATTTCACGTAAATGGAATCACACAATACGTGGTCCTTTGTGTTTGCCTTCTTTTACTCAGGGTGACGGATCAGTGCTTGGCTCCTTTTTATGAGCAAATAATATTCCGTTGTATGAATAACTGCATTTTATTTATTCAGTCATCAGTTGATGGGCATTTGAGCTGTTTCCACTTTTTGGCTTTTATGAATAATGCTGCTGCGAACATTCCTGTGCGTACACTTGTATGGACTTGTTTTCAGTTCTCTTGGGTCTACACCGACCCATTCTTATACTTATACGACTCTATACTTAACCTTTTAAAGAATTGTCAAACTGTTTTCCCAAGTGTCCATACCATTTTACAGTTCTCATGAAGAATGGAAGAGGGTTCTAAATTCTCCACATCTTTGCCAACATTTAGTATTAACTGAGTTGTTTATGATGATGATGATGATGATGATGATGATGATGATGGCGGCCATTCTAGTGAGCATACTTTTCATTTAAAATTTAAATGGTTTGGGGCACCTGGGTGGCTCAGTCAGTTGAATGTCCGACTCTTGATTTCTGCTCAGGTCTTGATCCCAGGGTTGTGGGATCGAAGCCTGCATCAGGCTCTGCACAGAGCATGGTGACTGCTTAAGATTCTCTCTCTCTCTCTCTCTCTCTGCCCCTCTCCGCATTCGTGTTCTCTCTCAAAAATAAATAAAAATAAAATGTAAATGCTTTTCATTAAAAGATAGTGATATGGACTAGAAAGAGGGGCAGTGCCCCTTGCTATGTGGGTCACACGGCCACACTTCCTGTAAGCCCTTAGGCCAAGTTATTTCCCAATGGACCCTTTGCAGCGGCTGTGATGAAACTTTCCCCCAGGTCCTCTCAGATCGGTCACCTGACCTTGAGGCAGCCCAGTAATCGGCTTCATCAAAGGTTCCAGGCAGGTTAGGGTCAGACAACTTCGTATGGAGGGCAAGGCCCTGCGGAGAACACTTTGGACATCCAAAGCCCAGGTACGGGAGGACGGTTCTCCGGCCCGGAAAAACTATGACTCAGTCCCGCTGACATCATAGAAACTGGGGTTCATCACCCAAAGCCTGAGTGTAGGCCGTTGGGACCAGGGTATATTGCAGCCAGGGCCCCTGGACTGGCTCGCTTGTTCTGGAGGGAGCGAAGAGTTGAAGAAGACAGTAAGAGGTTTCAATCCAGTGGCTGAAAGGAAATAATAATAAGAAGACTGGCAATATTACGCTGTGTGCCAGGCACTGTTTTCAGCACTTTACGTGTTTTAACTCCTGTAATCTGTACAGTAATCTGTTTGCCTTCCCTTCTTGAGTCTGTCACCCTGCCTTAGACAAAGCTACGTTCAAATTCCAGCTGTACTGCTGGGCTTATGCAACCCTAGACAAGACCTTTAACTCCTATGGGCCTGTTTCCTTGCCCGGAATGGAAATGAGAAGGGCATGTGGCTCACAAGGACGTCGGAAGAATTAATAAGCAAGGCTGTGGCGTTGCACCTGCACACATTCAGTGCTCAGCAGGCGACAACACTGATGATCATTTAGCCTGTGGCAGATTTAACTTTCCCAGGACGGCACCCATCTCCCTCTTCCGTCCTACGTGTGCTTCCCGTCTGCTCCTCTTAAGCGTGATTGACACTCTTTACACTGAGGGTCAGGGGTCCACGTTCCCACCTCTCGAAAGCAGGAGGGGGCTTGCACCGAGCCAACCAATAGGACACGGCAGAACTGATGCAATGTGATCTCCAAGGCTAAGTCATAAAGAGGGTACAGCCTCTGCTTGGTTCCCTCGCTCTTGGGCCTCTCATCCTTGAAACCTGGCCATCACATTTGAATTTCAAACTAGACCAAGCAGAAAAACCAGAGAGAGAGAGCAAGGCTTCTAGCGAGCAGCCAGGAATAACTAACCGGTGTATGAGCGAAGGAGCCTCCGAGCAATCCCACTCCCCAGCCTTTGAATTTTTCAGCTGATGTCCCAGACATGGTGGAACAGAAAGCAGACATCCCCACGCTGCCCTGTCCAAAGTTCTGACCCACAGGATCCATGAGCATAATGAAGAGTGGTTTTACGCCATTAAGTTTTGGAGCAATTTGTTACACGGCAATCGATAACTATTACACTATTCTTCTTCTCACCCAGAGTGAACAAGTAGGGGCAGAGTCAGAAGAAGCAACCAAACGCACGTAGGAAGCTAGTGGCAGAGATTGGCCGGGGCTTGAAGAGGCTGAGTCCTCTAAGAGTTTCTACTGGGAAGGAGAGGCCTCACAGCACGAGGCTTGGACCTTAGCCCCTGTAGGAGGAAACGTGGCTCCAAGGCTGGACCCACACACTCCCTTTCTTTGTCTCTTCCCCCTTTACACTGAGAAAGAAGTAGAATGTGGGAGGAAATTCTTTTTTTTTTAAGTTTTTCTCTTATTACTTATTTTTGAGAGAGAGAGAGAGAGAGAGAGAGAGAGAGACAGAGCAAGCAGGGGAGGGTCAGAGAGAGAGGGAGACACGGAATCAGAAGCAGGCTCCAGGCTCTGAGCTGTCAGCACAGAGCCCAACGTGGGACTCAAACTCATGAACTGGGACATCATGACCTGAGCCAAAATCAGACGCATCACCGACTGAGCCACCCAGGCGCCCCTAATGTGGAGGGAAATTGTTAAAGAACTTCCACAGTTGGTGGATGGTTGACTACCATTTATTTTCATTCCCTCCTAGGCGTGTCTGTTAGATGAGGAAAATGAGGCTCCGAGAGATTAAGACATTTGCTCGCGGCCACACGGCTAGTGCGTGACAGAGCTGAAATCCCCATGACACCCAGGGCCACTGCCCCTCCCCGTTTCTAACAGGAAAATGACCTCTATGTAAAGTGCATACATACTGGTTACAGCCACCAGCCCAGCTCTTAAGGGCTTGCTGTGTGCCAAGCACCACGCTGGGCACCGACATGAACGATCGAGCTGTGCCTAGCTCTTTGACCCGATGTCCTACCCGCTTTCCCCTCAACCACTGCACGCCACCCTCCTCATGACCTCCTTTCTGCTCCTCGAACATGCCAAGTTCTTCCCATGGACTGTGCCCTCTGCCTGGATGGCCCCCACACCCCCTGCTGTCCCACCTCCGTGGCCGCCTCCTTCTCACTCGGGTCTGCACTCAAATGTCACCTCCTCCGAGGGCCCCCCCCCCAACCTAATCCTACTGAGATGGAGCCTTCCTCAACTCGACATCACACACTCCGTATCACGTCCGCTTCAAGTTCTTTCCTGCACGGTGTGAGTCACCGTTTGAAGCCACTCCCTCCTAGATTAAACTCTGTGGGAACACGGAGTCCCATTAGTCCTCACACATCCCAGTGCCTGGGACACAGAGGAGGTTCGGTACTTCCTGAAAAACTGAACAAGCCTTAAATCGTTGTGCTTTATTATGGTGAACATCAACCGAAATCATGACTATCAGTTATTCACAAGTATTTTTCTAAGTTTATTTATTTTGAGAGAGACAGAGAGAATGAGGGAGAGGCAGAGAGAGAAAGAATCTCAAGCAGCCTCTGCCCTGTCAGCACAGAGCCCAATGTGGGACTCAAACCATGAAACTGTGAGATCATGGCTTGAGCTGAAATCAAGAGTCGGTCACTTAAGTGTTCACAAGTATTAATGGAACACCTACTGTATACCAGTATACCAGGTGTCAATCTGGGCACTGGGGTGACAGCAGAGACCAAACAAGACAAAGGTCTCTGGTCTCACAGAGCTTCCATTTTATTTGCTCTGTAATAAGATATAAGCATCATATCCCATAGTGCTTAGCGCTATGAAGAAAGATAAAGCTGGGGGAGGGGACAGCGTGCAGGGAGTGTTGGCATCAGCTCTGCACCCCCCTCCACAAAAGGGGAGCGCCCAGAGCTCGCGGAGCGCCGCCACTGTCAGCATCTTTCAGCGTGACATTCTGGTTGGGCCTCCGTAGCTCCAAGAGCGATGTTGGCTTTGAAGCCAAGTGCCCGGCAGGTGGCCTCAGGCTGGGGCTGGGATTCGTTACCCCTTTTAGTTCCCTGGCCAGGTTCAGGCAGCTCGGCCTGCTGGGCCTTTCCTCACTACGGGGAAGGGGCAGGCCCAGCGGCCCCTGGCCTGGAACCGCAGCTAACTCTGGGCTCCAGGCCGCCCCTTAGCTCTGTGTCCTGGGCAGAGCGAGCCGGTTCCCAAACACGAGGACGCTTTGATCAGCACCAAACCCCGGGGTTCTGAATGTTTTCTGTTCTGAGCTGCAGGCCAGGACCAGCAGGGAAGACTGGGGGCAGGTGGCATGTGGGGGGCGAGGCGGGGGGCGGGTAGCGGGAGGAAGGCTCACGTGGCTCCCCGATTTTCTTTGCCACAAGCAGGCTACACGTGCACGAGGGAATTCAACTCAAATCAGCACATGTTTACGGAGCGCCTACTCCGTGCCTTCAGGCATCGTTGTAGAAACCACGGCTGGAGCAGTGGACGAGCACGGCCCCCTGCCCACGGGGGGGAGCAGGATGCCAGCGAGCAGGTGCTCGTGCTGCATCCAGGTGCTGATGGATGGGATGGAAACAGAGCTGGGGAGGGGAAGGGAGGGCTGGGGATCGGGGTGGGGGGGGCTCACCTTTTAGAGGGTGCTCCCAGGGGTCCTCTCACAGTGTATCTGGCAGAGACTTAAAGGAAGTGAGGGAGGAGGCCACCTAAAGGTCTGCGGGGAACAGTGTTGCGGGCCAAGGGAACAGCAAGGACAAAGACTGAGGTGACAGCAGGAGCGTCTGTTGCAAGAACAGCGTGGCAAGTGGGCAAAGTAACAGCGGCCAGACACACAGAGGAAGCTGCTGGCGCATCAGGTCTTGCACAGGCTGAGTCTCAGACCGGTGCTCGCACCTTCCGGCCCTGGAAGAGAAGGAGCTGGAGACCACCAGCCATTGCTCCTTCACCTTGATCTCAGGCGAGGCCTGTCCCGCCCAGTCTGCCAGCCCAACCCGGGAAGGCAGCAAGATGCCAGTGAGCAAGCACGGCTCGGGGAGACGGGGATCCGCATCCGTTCTGGTTACGAGTGTTTTCGCTTCGATGGACAGAAAACCTGCTTAAAGCAGCTTCAGCTTTGAAGATGTTTACTTAAGCAAGTGACAGGTCAGGGAAAAGAGGTCTGAGTTCCAGCATCCCTAAGGACAGACTCACATCCTGCCCGGTCTTTACTCCCTTGTCCTCCCCTCGCTGGTGCTTTGCCATCAGCCTCCTGGTCTCAACGTGGCTGCTGAACCTCCACTTTTCACTGCTGCATTGAAAGGCAGGAATTGCTGATGCGGGTGTGTTGGAGTCCGGGTGCTGAGAGAATTCTCACCACTGTCCAGCTTTCCATAGGAAAGAACACCTTCCCCAGAAGCAATGTCCGCAGATCCGCGTTTCTGGCTCATTGGCCAGGAAGACGCCCACACCCGCTTGTAGATGGGAACCAGTCTGACCTTCCCTGAGAAGAACCCATTTTCATTTAATAATCACCCGGACATTGGAGGCTCTGCCCCAAAGGAATAAGGAGTGTGGCTTTTGTTAGGCAACAGACAGTGCCCGGCACACTCTGTCATTTCCAGGCTGATGACTAGACAAGTCGCTTACCATCTCTGAGACTCAGCTTCCTCATCCATAAAATGGCTATAGTGAACAACTACTGTTTCTGTCTTCTCGGCATCTGTTTTCTGCCCTTCTCATGAACACCTTGATCTTCTTTAGGGCAGCGGTTCTCAGAACAGCAGCCTCACAGTCACCGGTCCCCGGGGAACTTGTGAGAAATGCAAATTCTCAGCTCAGGCCGGTCCGAAACACTGGAGTTGGGACCCAGCAGCGTGGGGCAGTGCCCATGTGTGTCTGTGGCTTGTAGGTGGAGCAAACGAGGCTTTATGATAACTGCCTGTTTGTTGGTCCTAAAAATAGTATTAATCTGTTACATAATGACATTTGCCAGTGGTTACAATGCACCACGCACTGTACTGCTATCTCATTGATGCTGGCTGTGGGGGTGTTGATGTGCCTCCCGGATCCCCTTTGAGGAAAGGCTGAGGGCCCCAAATGCGGTGGCCCCGTTAGGGATGGAGTCCTTGCAGAGAATGGCCTCACCCACGCTCATGCCCTCCGGGGCTGGCCTGCCCATGACTGTGTGATGTTGGACTAGAACGGCCTGGTCATCTCAGCCCAACTTGGGACATCTCTGCGGGGCCGCTGTAGGCGAGGAGCTCCCCGCCACCGGGTCAGCTGCGGCTGCTGCTGGGCCTGCTGTTTGCCCCCACTCTCCCCTGCCCTCTACCGCTGCCTTCGTCCCTTCTGTGGAATAAGCATCCACCCAGCCACACTGCAGCTCAGGGTCTGCTTCCTGGGCATCTGACGCCCGACAGTGCTCACAGCAGCTCTGCGAGGTAGTTACCATTGTCAGTCCATCTTACAGATGAGGACACTGAGGCTCAGAGCGGCGCGGTGAGGGGTCCCTCATCATGCAGCTGGTAAGCAAGGAGGCATGGGATGGGAAGCCGTCAAGCTTCTGGTCAGAGAAGTGGCATAAACTGGCTTTACAAGGGTCTCTGGCTGCTCAGTGAGGAAGCACGTCGGGGGAAGGCAGGGCGGAAACGGGGCAGCACTGGGGAAACCACGGGCTGCAGCAGTGAGGGGAGAGGGCGAGGGGCTCCAGGGAGGTGGCTGGGCTTTCTCACCCCCGTAGCTTCCGTGGGATCCAGCACAGAGCCAGACAGAGCCGCGGCGCTCAGGAAATACCCAGTGACTGAATGAGCGAAGAAGGGAGAGACCAAACTAAGGCGGGAGGGAGCCAGAAGCCCCACGTCTCCGTCCATGATAGCCTGAGTGATTTGCGCAGTGCCGGCCACATGGGGCTGCTTAGGTGTTGAGTGGATAAATGAGCCAAGTTCAAGGTAGGGAGATAGGAAGAAAAGAGGGAAGAAGAAGAGAAAGGAGGGGGAGGGAGGGAAGGGAGAGAGAAAAGGAAGGGAAAGAGGAGGAAGGGGAAGGAAGTTTCTCCATGTGGATGATGACAGTAACTCGTGACATCTGCTGGCAAAGACCTCTGCTGGCAAAGACGGCCACTCGTCCTGGCTCAGGAAAGGGGAACTGGGTCCTCTCAGGTTGCGGGGCTCTGAAGTCAGGACACAGGGAGGAAGTTTCCAGGGCCCTGTCCGCTGGGCTCCCACAGCCAGGGCTGCCTGCAGCCAGTGGCAGCCGGGTGAGGACCAGGATGAGGTCTGTGAGGCTCTTGGGAGGGCACTGATTCAAGGGGGCACCTAAAAACTCCGTAAGCAAGACAAATATTTTAATGCAGTATTTTTAAAAAATCAGTTTGACAAACGGCAGCCCGCAAGCTGCCTGCCTGGTTTTGTCCACAAATCTTATAGGAACCAGGATCAGTATTGAGGTTTCCTTTCTCAGTCACAGCTGAGATTACACGCACATCCCTTCACTAGCTCAGGCGTGCCCAGACGCCCTCGGCCGGTCAGCTCACCTAACGAGAACAGCATTCACTGTGCCCAACGTGGGTGACTCCATTCTGTGGCCCGTGGGCCAGTCCCAAGAGCTCTCTTTTTAAAAACCTTTTTAATGTTTATCTACTTTTTGAGAGAGAGAGAGAGAGAGAGAGAGAGAGGGCAGGGACAGAGAGAGAGGGAGACACAGAACCGGAAGCAGGCTCCAGGCTCTGAGCTGTCAGCAGAGAGCCCAACGCGGGGCTTGAACTCACGAACTGAGATCATGGCCTGAGCTGAAGTCAGATGCTTAACAGACTGAGCCACCCAGGCACCCCACAAGAGCGCTTTGAAATGTTCTAGAAGATGTGGGCATTGTGTCCTTTTCAGTGTTGGACACACCTCAGTATCACATTTCCCAGGCTCTGCCACTCACTAGCTGTGCAACTTCGAGCGAGGCTCGATTTCTCTGTGCCTCAGTCGCCTCCTCTGTAAAATAGGTTAACGCACGCAAAGAACTTAGTAACCGCTCAATAGTGAACTGCTGTTAAAAATGGAGGTCTGAATCCCAGCTCTGCAACTTATGACCCTGAGACCTGATGCACTGCACCGTGGGGCACCGTTCCTCATCTGTAGAATGAAGTCTGTGAGCCCTGTCTGCGAAGGTTCCAGTGTTATTCACACAGAGCCGCTAGAGCCGGGGGCTCCCTGCTGCAGAGGCCAGCTGTCCCCACGCGCACTCTGAGGAAGCTGGGATGGCAGAGGGCAGCTTAGTCCTCTGTGAGACGCTGAACGCACGGCTCACCTAAGAATGTTCGACGATCCCTCACGGCCCCTCCGGGCCACGGGCTGAGCACACAGCCGGGCAGCTGCCCTGGGGACACGTGTGGTTGCTCCAGGCCCTCCCCCTCCCTTGGGGCCTGCAAAGGTCAGTGTGGCTTCCCTGCCGCTGCTGTCACCTCCGCTGCTCTGGCCGCCGTGTCACACGCACCAATGGGGCTGAGCGGATCGCGGCACACTCGGCAAGGCCTCGACCCCAGGCTACCGCTATCGCTGGCCCGGCCAGTTGCGGAGGCTGTTCCCTTCCCCTCCATCCCCCCTTTACCTGTTTTTCTACCAATGTGATCCTTTCGAAACCTAAATGAGACGTCTCCCTGTTTAAAACCCCGAGTTGCACGAGAACAAAATCCAGGCTTGTTGCAAGGCCGGGCCTGAGCTGGTCCTTACCCACCTCTCTGATCTCATGCCCTACTCCTCCTCTGCTCTGCTCGCTGCATAAGGACTACCCCGGCCTTGCTGCCCACGGATGCTCCTCCTTCACCAACTTTGTCCCTGATGGCGTTTCTGCCTGGGACATGCTCCCCAGCTCTTGGTTCTTTTTTAATTTTTTAAAAATGGTTTATTGAGATAGAACATGAACAGGGGAGGGGCAGAGAGAGAGGGAGACACAGAATCCAAAGCAGGCTCCAGGCTCTGAGCGGTCAGCACAGAGTTCGACACAGGGCTCGAACTCACGAACCACGAGATCATGACCTGAGCTGAAGCTGGACGCTTAACCAACTAAGCCACCCAGGCGCCCGTCTAGTTCATTTTTAAAACGCTAAATGTATCCCATTATATTGGTTTGAAGAGGAATAGGTCATGTACACAACAACAAAAACATGGTGGATCCGCGGGCTGATAAAGACATCCGTCACCAGCTGAGACTCTGTCCTCACCTCACCCAGGAGACTGAAGAGTAATGTTCTCACCGTGTGGCTCAGTGGCGATGCCGTGCCCTTGTACCCGCCGCACACGCCGCATAGCCCGAGAGGAAGCCTGCTCTAGATTTCTTTCAAATACCCGACTGTGCCTAGAACTTCTCTCCTGTCCGCAGAGAGCCATGGAGAACAGCCAAGCTCGATCTCAGCCAGCACTGAAAAGTATCTCAACACCTTTATTTAGGTCTAATCTCCTGTTGGGAGCCTTCCTTCAGACTCCCTTTGACATAAACGGCCTGAACGTCGGTACCTGTCAAACAGACTCTCCTACCCGACCATGGACCTCTTTCTTCCTCTCAGGCGCACTTCATCTAACTTTTTTAGCACCGGCCTGGACTTTTTGGAGAAGGTGGAGTAGCTCTTCAAAATGGCTTCGAACACCGCCTCGGTATTGGGATGGGTGCTGAGGAAGGCTTTCTCCAGCACGTAGAGGTCAACTCCCTTATCTTCCGGAAGGGCGGAAACGAAACTCAGCCCGAAGTCTATGAGCACGACGCGCAGCTGCTCCGCGGGGGGCTTCAGCAGCATGTTGGAGGTGGTGAGGTCGCCGTGAATGAGGTCTTCATCGTGCATTCGGGCCAGCACCTGCCCGACTGTCTGGGCTAAGCCGAGGAGGCTCTGGGGAGTTTTCTCGGTCTCCACAGTGGATTGAATATAATCTCGAACAGTCACTGAGCCTTCGACCTCTTCCATGTATAAGCAGTTAGAGGCATAGTCTACAAAAAAGACAACCGGCGCGGATATTCCTGCAATCAAGATACAAATGGTCATCGGATTAGATTCTGTCTTAGTGTCAAGCTTAATTTTCAAAGACGGAGCCAGACTTTCTCGGTGCATATCTGCTTCTTCAGGGGAAAAAAAAAAGATTTAGGAATGCTGCAAAATAGTACAGCTTAACGCATCTGGAAGTTTCCCCTGCCCATGCCCTGCAGGGCTGTGCCTTACGCCACCCCCCACAGCTGAGTCTAGTAGAGGCCAAACTCCCTCCCTCCTTTCCACCCTTTACGACTGGATTGCATTTGTCGTGCTTACTCCCTAAAAACAAAACAAAACAAAACAAAGAGCTAGAAGCGTGACTGAGCACCCCCCAGTCAGAGGAGTTCCCCCCGACCCGACCAGGACACAAAGAGGCCAAGCAGCGTGCTGGCTCAGAGATTCGTCTTTGCAGTCGCAAAGGCCGGGTTCAAATCCTGGTTCGCTTCCTTACTAGTCGTATAACCTAAAAGTCACATCAGTTCTCCAAGCCTCGGTTTCTGTTTCTAGACCACGAGAACAATATCTCCAATAGGAATTCATTGAATTCAAGTTTCAATGGATTATTTCTTGAATGACAATCAGGCCCAGGACTCGGAGGCCTATCAGTGGGGACACAACAGGGAACAAAGCAGCGGATGTCCCCGCTTACTGGACCTTACATCCTAGAGCAGATGAAGACAGAAAAGAGGGACACACAAACAGCTTCATGACAGCCAAGCAAGGGCAAAAGACGGGTCTGCTTGTGCGCTGGGAGTTTCTCCGGCTCACCCAGCACCTAGCAGCGTCCTGGTGTAAAGTGGGCGCCTAAAGAATATTAACAAAAGACAGGCCGTGTGACAGTGAAAAGCCAGTGTTTGGGGGTCAGAGGCTATGGGCTGAGAGCCTGGCTGGGTCACTCACTGTGTCACATTGGGCAAGTTACTTCCCCTGCCTGAGCCTCAGTTTCTCATGAGGTCACGTGGTACGTGGTGGCGGGACGATGGGGTCTTCATGAAAAAGTAAATAAACAATTTCAGGGAGTCTAAAACTTACCAAGCGCTATGTATCAATCACACACTCAAACATACTATGACTCCCCTTCACAGGTAGGAAACTGAGGCTGAGCGTAAATCATTCGTTGCAAGGATACATCTGATGCAGGGGTGGCGGGACTTGAGCCAGGAAAACATCCACAGCCAAGTACGTATTTGTAACGACACCCGCTTAAAAGTAATGAATGTAAAGATAACGATCGAACACGGAGATGGTACACATGGGCAAACGGAGGCTCGGGGCGTCGAGCCATAGTTATAGCCGGGAACTGAACCAGGAGCAACGGGCCCGGGACACATGCTCCTCGCAGGTGCAAGGCCAAAGAGGCACCTTTAAGAACGAATGAAGACAGAGATGAGCAGGTGCCTTTTCCCACCAGAAGTTCCCGCAGGAGGTGCAAGGGCGGGGTGGGGGCTGAGGCTAAACGAGGCGCGGCGCTCAGGGGAGACCCTCGCCCGGGCGCCAGGCCTCCCAGGGCCCCGGGCCGGGCCGCCTCACCTGCGCGGCGACAGCGGAGCAGCGCCCGGGCCTCCTGCACCGTCCGCCGCCGGCTGAGCCGCGCTTCCAGCGCCGGGTGCCGGTAGCCCTTGGGGAAGCGGTGCTTCACCACGGCCGCGCGGCCCTGGAAGCGGCCGCGGAACACGCGCGCCTCGGCGCCCTGCTTCACCAGCTCCAGGCCGCTCAGGAAGCGGCTGCTCCGCTCCCGGGCCGCGGCCAGGGCCTCGGCCTCCGTATCTTCGTCTTTTTCAGTGGTCGCCGCCACGCAGGTGGCCGCCATGACTGCGCCCCGGTTCGGAGCCCGTCGGCTCTTTCCGGAAACTGCCGGCGAAGCTCGGCCAACCCCGTAAGCCGGCGGCCCTCTCCGGCGCGGAAGTGGCCCCGCCTCCCACGTCTTCGGCTATCTCCGTAAACCCTCGGCCGCTCTCGGTAAGCAGCTCTTCGGCCTCCGGGACTCGCTCCTGAAGCGAGCGCAGTGAGCCTCCCGTCGGGCCTCGGTGGCCCCGCCTCCCAGTGGGCAAAGGAAGAACTCCCGCGGGTTCTTTGGCTCTTTCCGGAAATAGCATAGATACCAATGGTGTCCCCCTCTTTACTCTTAGAAGCGTGCTGGTTCAGGTGATGAGTTAGATGGTCACCCAGAGTGGAGGGTGGCGGGGAGGGGTAAGATTTTAAATAAGATAGTTAAGGAGCAGTCGGTTAAGCATCGGATCTTGGCCCAGTCTTAGGACTCTGTGCTGACAGCTCCGAGTGCGGATCCTGCTTCAGATTCTGTGTCTCCCTCTCTCTCTGCCCCTCTCCCGCTGGTGCTCTGTCTCTTTCTCATAAATAAATAAACATCGAAAAAAAATAAGACGGTTAATAAGGCCTCGATGAACAGGTGATGTTGGAGCCCCATGAATGGATGACTGGGAGAAGAGCATGCAGTGCAAAGGCCCTGGGGGAGAAGTGTGCTTGGCACGTTTGATCACATCCTATTGGCCAGAACTCAGTCTCATGGGTGCCTGAAGCTGAAAAGGAAGCTGGAAAACATATTCTCTAGCAAGGCGGACATGAACTCGGCTAAAACTTTGGGAGGTTATTACTGAAAGGGAGTAGGGGAGGAATTAGAACAGGTTACAATTAGTAGAATGCCATAGTTTTGATATTTTAAGCTGCAAGTAGCTGATTAGTCAACTAAATAGCTTACTTAAGGTAAACAGTAAGCTCATTTATTATCTTATGGAACATCCTTCAGTCACTTATTAATATTATTTATTTAATGTTTATTTTTGAGAGAGAGACAGAGTGCGAGTAGGGGAGGAGCAGAGAGAGAAGGAGACACAGAATCCGAAGCAGGCTCCAGGCTGTGAGCTGTCAGCACAGAGCCCGATGCAAGGCTCCAACCCATGAACTGCCAGATCATGACCTGAGGCGAAGTTGACGCTTAACCGGCTGAGCCACCCAAGGGCCCCAGGATCTGGCATTTTTGGCTTGTACAGACAGAGACCTACTCTAGAAGCAAGGAGGCAGGGAGCTAGGCACAAAAATTGTTTCTCTGAGGTGCAGATTCATCATCCTCAGAAGGAGGATAATTAGTTGTACTGTGGCAATTGCTGACCAACATTAAGATGTTGCTGGTGAGGGCATGGATGGCAGACACTCCACATGTGTTCACTGTCCTCCTGTCATTGGGATCCAGTTTGAAATGCTGGAGAAAGGCCCTTTCATCCAAGGGTTGCCATGGCACCAACCCTCGGCTCTGCAGTCCGTGCTGGCCATTCACACACAGGGCGAGCCACCTTTGCAGACATCAGACCCTTTGTATTGGCACAATGTGGTTTCCAGCACCTTTCATCTGCCCAGACTACTCAAAGCTCACCCGGAACAAATTCTATTTATAACATCCGGTTTCCCGAGTTTGTGGCTTCATTATCATAATTGTTAGTGTCCATATAACTGTCTCCATGGTTACCAAATCTGTCTGAACCCCTCCCACCCTCCCTTAGAAAATCCACTGTGCAAACATTTGCAAGTCACAGGCTTGCTATGGTCAGACTGGTTCTGGCTCCTATGACAGGAAAACCTAGCTTAAAACCTTTCATCGGCTTCCTATTGTGTTTAGGATTAAAGACCCACGAGGTCCTGCATGGGCCCCTATGTCCCTCTTCCAGGCTCATCTCCCACCAAAGTCCTGTTTGCTCTCTGATCTCCAAACACATTTGCTGTCTCACAGTCCCTTATTCTTACCAGGTTGCCTCATGCAACAGGGCCTTTGCACCTGCGGTTTCCGGTGCCAGAAGTGCTTTTCCCTCCCTTTCTTGCCTCGATCCTTGGAGACATGTTTCATGCTCAGCTCCAATGTCACTTCCTCAGGGAGGCCCTCCCTGACTTCTCAGAGCAGAGAAAAATCCAACTTTCATAAGTTCTACTGCCCTTTTTTTTTGCATTGTCATAGACTTTCTTATTTTTGTTTGTTTGTATGACTATTTAATTTGTGGTGGGATTTAGTTCCTCACAGGCACGTGGCTTCATCAGAGAGAGTGAGTGAGAGATCAGGAGAGGATGAGCCAGACAGAAATCACCATCTTTTCTAACCTAATCTCTCAGATGACATTCGTCACTTTTGCTGTAAAGGAAATGAATTAGTAGGTCCTGCCCACTTTCAAGGGAAGCCATTTTTGAAGATGCTTGCCCGAAGGACCAATTAGATCACTTCCTTTCTCATTTGGGGCAACAAATGAAGAGGGATTCTGTGTTCTCTAGGGGAGATAGAGGCCGCCAGCAAGCATACGCCCACCCTCGTGACTTCAGTGCAAGCCGCAGAGATCAGCTAGGGACTTCGGGCCCATTACTTCTTTTCTTTTCTTTTTTATTAATGTTTATTTATTTTTGAGAGAGAGAGAGACAGAGTATGAGTGGGGAAAGGGCAGAGAGTGGGGGAAACACAGAATCAGAAGCAGGTTCCAGGCTCTGAACTGTCAGTACAGAGTCCGACGTGGGCTCGAATTCACTAGCTGTGAGATCATGACCTGAGCTGAAGTTGAACGCTCAACTGACTGAGCCCCCCAGACGTGCCGTTTCTACCATACAACTTCTGTAGGTTATCTCATGGGACCGGAACAGCCCTGGCCTTGCCGTACAGGCCCCCATGTCACCAGTCTATCATAGCCACTACGTCAGGAAACAGAGAGGTGAGCGTTGCCCCCGCCAACGGCTCCCTCCCAGGAATCCCGTGGGGGCTCGACGAACCGGAAGCTGAGCTCCTGGCTAGGTCTGCCAGCGCTGTTGCTAAACAAACTCAGACTAACTTGTAGCAAGAGAAGCCAATAACTAGGGGCGCCTGGGAGGCTCAGTCGGTTTAAGCCTCCGACTTCAGCTCAGTTCATGATCTCACGTTCATTGGTTCTGAGCTGATAAGCTCAGAGCCTGGAGCCTGTTTCCAATCTGTGTCTCCCTGTCTCTCTGCCCCTCCCCCTCTCATGCTTGGTCTCTCTCTGTATCCAAAAAAAAAAAAAAAAAAATTAAAAATTTTAAATTAAAAAAAAGAGAAGCCAATAACTCAAGAGACGAGGGTTTGGAGAAGAGAGAGGGGTACCGGCAGGCAGCCAGGGAGGTGGTGAGCTCCAGCCTTCACACTGACCCCTCCCCCGACAAGATGGACACCTGGAGTTTCATAGGGAAAAGGTTCAGGGAAGTACTGACTGCAAGAGAGCCGGCAGAGCGTGTGTGATCGTGAGAGGAGGTTGCTGTGCGTCTTGGGGGTATGGTCTCCTAGGTATCCCTTTGCTATCAGGGCTTTTCCGGCCTGGAGATCGGAGTGTTCTGGTCATTGCAAAACATCTTCATCAGTGCAAGAAAGTGCAATAAGAAATAACAATGGGTCTCAATTAGAGCCCGAGTTAAGGGTCTTGTCTATTTCTGGTTTTAACTGTTGGGGTGCAGAGTTGAGCAAGAGGGCTCGCTGACAGCCTGGTGAGAGTCCTAGGTACTCACAGATGGAGGAGCAATTGTCACGTGACAATGCTCACCCAGCCTCCTGGGGCTCTTCTCCAGGCCAGAAGGGCAGTAGAGTGTGAGGAGGAGAGCCCGATTTTCCCGGAAGTGGGCTTGACTCCCGGCTCAGCTGTATCCTGGTGTGTGCTGCCTATTGTGTAAGCAGCTTACCGTACCTCCCTTTGCGTCAGCTTCCGAGTCATAAAATGGGAGTAAACTGTAATACTTACTGTCTCGTGAAGCGGTTGGGAGGGTTAACAGTGAGCTAACGCATGCAAAATACTTAAAGTATATAATGGTCACTTAATAGTTTCATCTATTGTTCATGTTATTATCGGACATGATAATTTACTCCAGCACTTTGCACCTTAAAAACACCCATTCATTATACTCATGGAATTTGTGGGTCCAGAATCTAGACTGGAGACAGAAGGGATGGCCTGTCTCTGCTCTGCAATGTCAGAACCTCAGGTGGAAAGACGTGATGGCTGGGGGGCTGGGATCATCTGAAGGCGTGTTCCGGAAACAGGTGTTGGACAACGTCAAGCCGAGGACTGGGCTTCTTCACAGCATGGCAGCCTCAGGGTGGTTGCACTTCTTAGACGCTCAGGGCTCCAGGTGTGAGTGCGCCGGGGACCCAGCCTCAGGACTCACACAGGGCCACTCTGAGCCACCGACTGGTGGAAGCCCTCACAAGCCCACTTAGATTTCAAAGGAGGGAACAAAGAATGTTGGGGCCATGTTTGCAAACCGCCCCAGACATTATTATTTTCAGAACCGAACAAGGGTCCCCCGGCCCAGAAGGAGTTGTCGATATTTCTTTTTTGCTGAGGTGGCTCTGTGTGTGTGTGTGTGTGTGTGTGTGTGTGTGTGGTGCACGCACACTCCCTGCGGGGGGAGAGTGTGGCTGCGGATGCCCATGGATGAGTGTGTTTGTGTGAACACGCATTGAGACTTCGGACAAGCCTGCAGCCATGTGAGTGCTGACCTTAGACGTGCATTTTTGCTCGAGGGGGAGAACTAGTGGGGTGTCCACAGCCTGGCTCCTTCCTAGAGCTCCAAGCTCATAGATGGAATTGCCTGCCTACCTATTTCCACGTGGATGCCTAACGAGGACCTTGACTGTCACACAGACAGACCCGACCTGAGCTGCTCCTCTCCGGGTCAGTAAGTCCTTCTGGAGTCTATCTGCCATCTGCCCACTTTCCTCCACTCTCTTAGCCCAAACCAGCCTCTCTCTCTCACCTCCCAACAGCCTCCATCCCTCGGGTCCCCCTGTTTCTGCCCTTGCTCCCTGTAACCTACTAGACATCTCCAATGCTCTCTGTGTCCCTTGGAATGAAATCCACATTCCCTGCCCTGACCTCCCGAGGCCTTAAACGACCTGGCCTTTGCCAACCCCTCCCTTGGGCTCCGTCTCCTTCCACTCTTCCCACCAGCCCCTGTGCTCCAGACTCGGGCTTCACTTCCGTTGTTCTTTATCCCCCGAAAGCTCCCTCCCTGGTGGCCTTTGCCTGGAAACTAAGGTCTCAGCCCAAATATCCCCCATGAGGGCAGCCATCCCGGACCCCACTCTGGAATAGCCACCTGCACCTGCGACCTGGCGGCCTGGCTTCTTCCCTGCCCAGCCTTTACCACTTCATCCATGGCTCCTGCGGTCAGACGTCTCTCCTCCTGCCCCCTGGAAAGCAGACTCCACAAGAACACACACACACACACACACACACACACACACGCACACACCTGTCTTGTTTGGGCTCCTGGGTGGCTCAGTCAGTTAACTGTCTGACATCGGCTCAGATCATGATCTCATGGCTGAACCACGCATCAGCCTCTCTCTTGCTCTCCTTCTCTCACTCTCTCAAAATAAAAAAACTTTTTAAAAAAAGTTACCAAAAAACAAACCAACTCTATCTTGTTCTTCCAGCCCTTGGCTAAGGGGCACCAGGGTGTCTGTGGTACTTGGGAGTTTTCCCCACCCAACTTTCCAATGAATGGGCAGGGAATCCAGAGAGTGTCTGAGTGACTGAACCGGGTATGTGAGTGTCCGTGTCCGTGTGGGCACATGAGTGTGTGTGTGTGTGTGTGTGTGTGTACACACACGCTGGAGAGGCCAGACTAGTTATGTGGGAGCTGCAGGGAGCATCAGGGAGGGGAGCATGTGGGAGTTCCCCACAGCAGGGGTGACAGTGGGCAGGAGCCAGGAGGAGCGCCGCGGGTGGGGACCCCAGCCAGGCCCGGGTGGGCGTCCCTGGCGCTCCTAGGTCCCGCCTCCCTGCATGGGGGACCGGGGCCGCGGGCCGACGTGGCGGGGAGGAGCGCGGGGAGGAGGCCGGAGGCGGGAGGAGGGCCGGAAAGTTTGTCGGGGGACAGAGGCGGGGACTCTGGCGGGGGATGCGCGCCCGGCCCGGCGCCCCCACTCGCACGGGAGTCGAGCTTGCCATGGGTAAGTGGAGACCGGCGCGCTGCCCGCGGGGAGCCCCGGCGACCCAGTCCGTGCTCGCCCCGCCCCCCCAAACCACCCCCCGGGCGGGGACAGCGGCCTGGCCTGGCGCTGGGAGGGGACGCGGGCGCACTTCCGTCCAGGCTCCTTTCTGTGAGACAAAAAGTGACCCGAGAGAGTGCTCTTTACTCGACACCGGGCTGCGGACCCAGGGCAGGCCCTCCGCTCCTATTCTGCAGATAAAGAAACAGAGGTTCCGAAAGGAGCAAACTCATCAGTTTGCTGAACACTTCTGTGGCCAGGCCTCCCGATGCAACACGGGCAAAACCTCTGCTTCCAGATACTCAGGAGTAGGGAATCCAGCCCTGGGGGTGGGGGTGAGGGGGCGTGGGAGGGGAATAGGGGATTTCTCTGTTGCTACTGGGGTCAAGGATTTCCATTTCTCTCTCTGGATCCAGAGCCTCCTGTGGTCACTCAGTCGTTCCTCCCTCCACTATGTGGTAGGGGCTAGGGACACAGGGGTGAACAAAGTGACGGTAGTCCCCTCTTCCACGGAGCTGAAAGTCCAGCTGAGAAGCTGGGCAAGCAAGCAAATGCACAAAGTAATCTCCAAGAGGGATAAGATGCCTCGGACACAAAAAATGAGGTCGCGTGATAATGGTGAGGGAGGGAAGTTCTTTAGGTCAGTGGTTGGCGTTGGCGGAGGCTAGATAACACTGGAGTTGAGACATCGCTCAGAAAAAACAGGTTTGCTAAGATCTGGAAGAAGAGCTTCTAGGGGGAGGGATAGTAAGTGCAAAGGCCCTGAGGCACAAGTGGGCAGGTATGGTCAGGCCAGTGTAGCTGGAACACAGTGGGCAAGGGGAAAGGGTGGGAGGGAGGTCAGAGAGTTAGGCAGGGGCTAGACTGTGTAGGACTTTGTAGGCCATGGCGTTTGGATTTTATTCCAAATGACAAGAGAAGCTGTAGAAGGGGTTTGAGCTGGGATGGAACATGACCCTAATTATGTTTTTAAAACTCACTCTGGATCATTCTGTGGAGAGTCATAATAGCTAACAGTGACAATAAGCTAGACAGGCATGCAAGGCAGAAAGGACTAGTATCCAGATTTGCAGATAGGGAAGCTCAGAGAGGTGGAGTGAGCTGCCCAAGGTCACACAGCTGTGGAGGAGGAAAGCTGGAACGGAACCCCAACACTCGGGCTCCGGTCTGCATCCCGGACCACGGTGCCACCCAGCCTCTTGTGCAGTCATGGCACAAGTAAGTAGTCACCAATTCCAGCTCTGACTCCAGAGTCCATGCGCGTAACCCTCAAGACACACTGCCCCGGAGCCTGAGGGAAGCCTAGGCCCAGAGAGGTCCTCCCAGGAACACTCAGCTTGACCCTGGTCCCTTGCACCTGCCCCTCCTATCCTTTTGCTGCCTCCTAAGTGAATTCAACAGCTCTCCTAAGGACAGAGCTGGGGCTTGGTGGGCGTTGGGAGGAGGGAGGTACTAACTAACCGGCACTGGGCTCTGTCCTCTCCAGAGACCCCGGGCTGCTTTCCAAGCTCCCTTTCTCAGGGCTTGGGTCCTGTGTACAGACCTGGGGTCCAGCCCCGCTTCTCCCACTTCTGGGTCCATCCTCTCGTCAACCTCCCCGACCCCCGGCTTCCTCTTCTATGAAACGACCCACGTACCAGACGTGTATCCCAAGGCAGCCGTGAGACTGACAAGCAGATGAACAAAACGTGCTCAGCTCCCCACCTGCCCATGGTCAATGGTCACTCTGTGTGAGCTTTTCTTTGTCATCACACCCAGTGTTGGGACTCTGGAGTCAGGACTGGCCAAGCTGAGCCTCTGCGCTGTTACTTACAAAGCTGCCACCTCGGGCAAATGTCTTTACCTCTCTGTGCCTCGGCTGTTTAATCTGTAAAATGGGAATGACAGCAGGACCCAGGTCATAGGTTTTCTTTAGGGATTAAGTCAGCTGCTACACCCAGAGCTTCCAGAAGTGGCGCTCAGGCGGGCTGTGGTGAGTGCGCCTTATGGATGTATTAGCTGCGTTGGGGTTGGGACGTTTGGAGGCCAGCCTTCCGGTGAGGCTATTTGCATAGTTCCGGTTTGCTCTGTCTTCTCTCTGGAGCTTGAGGGGAAACCAGGGCAGATCTGGGAGGGACCCAGTGCATTGTGACTTCTGGCTGAGACGCTGTTTCAGTGTCACCCACCGGAGGCTGCCTGGGACTGGCAGCTGGTGACACACAAACCCCACAGGTGATGCCCTTCCGCTTCCTGTACTCCCTGCTCCTCTCCCTGGGAAGCCCCGTCCTCCACAGGGAGGAGCCTGAGGGATGGAGGGATTTCCTCCAGCGTGAGCCAGCTTCATGTACAACCTACATAGAGACCGATAGTTCATAGAAAGGGAGAGCAGTTCCCAAACCAAACCCAGGCTGGCCTCTGACTTGGGGGACCAGAGTCGACTCTCCTCTCTGTGGAGTGTGGCCCTTTCCAGTCCCTACACCTCTCCAAATCCCCAAGAGTCAAGATCCTTTCTCTCTGGATTCCCTAAGCTCCCCAGAGTTCCTCATTCAACTATCTGTTTACTCAACAAGTGTTTGCTGAATGTTAGGAACTGTCCTTGGCCTCATAGCTAAGGACAAACAAACAATTCCTGTTCCTTTGTGGCCAATATTCTGGTTGGGAGAACAATAAGTATGTAAAATATATATTCTTTCAGAGGGTGAGAAGTACCACGGAGAAAAATAAACAGGGAAGGGCCTTAGAGGTGCGGGATGTGAGGGGCACGTGGTGGCTCAGTCGGTTGAGCGTCTGACTTCGGCTCAGGTCATGATCTCACCATTCATGGGTTTGAGCCCTGCATTGGGCTCTGTGCTGACAGCTCAGAGCCTGGAGCCTGCTTCAGATTCTGTGTCTCCCTCTCTCTCTGCCCCTCCCCTACTTGTGCTCTGTCTCTCTGTCTCTCAAAAATAAATAAACGTTAAAGAAAGAAGTGCTGGATGTGATGGGGAGGTTGCAGTTTTCAGTAGAAGGTCAGGGAAGGCCTCAGGAGAAGGTGATGCTTGAGCCAAGACCAGAGGGAAAGAGGAAAGGGATGGAGAAGGAGGGCTCTCCTGGCGAGACAACTGGTAGAAAGCCTTGTGTTGAGTCCAGGGGAATGAGGAGGAAATGCAAGGAAGCTGGCATGGAGCCAAGAGAGCGCGGGGCGGATCCTACAGGGCCTTGAAGGCCTCCATCAGCACTTGGGTTCTTTTCAGAATAGGGTGGGAGCCTTGAGGGCTCTGAGCAGAAGGACAGGCTTTCACAGGAGCCCTCTGGCTGTCAGGGAGCGTTAGGTTGATATGTATGTGACACGGCCCCGGAATGCCGTGGTGGCACCTCCCTAGTCCCCAGCTCAGTCATTGGTTCACTTGGTCGAAATCTTACAGAGCCCCTCTTGACGGGCAGCGCAGGGCTGGGGCTCAGGAGGCACAGACAGGGAGTCTCCGTCCCTGCCCTTCCCGGTTTAATAAGGAAGACACACCAACAACCTTGGGAGGGTGTAAGCAAATGAAGGGGGAACGCAGAGTTGGTTGGGAGTGAAAAACGTGGCTTGGAAAGTTGAGGAAGATGTATAGGAATTAGCCAGGGCCTTCCTTAAACTAGCTTAAGCAAAAAAGAAAGAGAAAGAAAGAAGGAAAGAAAGGGAGAAAGGAAGGAAGGAAGGAAGGAAGAAAAAGAAAGAAAGAAAGAAAGAAAGAAGAGAAAAGAAAAAAGGTAGTTACTGAAAAGTCCGTGGCCTCAGGCACGGGACTCCCCCACGCCCACCCCGACCCCACCAGGGGGGAAGATGGCCCCCAGCCGCTCCAAGCAGGTAAACTACGAGCGAAGCACCCTCAGTGAGCAAATACACTGGCCCAGATTCAGCCAAGTGTCTTTCATCACTGCCCAGAGCATGGGAACCTGCTGGTTGATCAGATCTAGGTCATGGACACCGCCCTGGACTAGGCAGTGAGGGTGGGGGTGGTCATTTCTGCCCAAACCAGGAGCCTGAAAGACAAAAGGCAGGGAAGAGCAGAGCCCCAACAGAGGACGGGAGGGGGTGCCAAATACCAGACACGTGCAACTCAACAGCCCTCCGGGAGGGGACCGTGAGCTGGGACCGCAGAGGCTGTGTGGGCCTGTGGGGAACACAGGTGGTGCAGGAGGGACACACGGGCACGAAAATGGATGGCGTGTGCGGGGAGCCCTTTGTGCCTGGCTTGTGGGAGGCAGGGGGGAAGGTGGGGACAGAGCCGGGAGGGAAAGTGAGTGGGGAATTTGGCTAGGGGCCGCCTGCTCAGGTAGGGCGTGGGATGACATGCAACGGACGATCAGGCGCTGGGAGCCACTACGGAAGGGAATGTGCCCCCCTAGTCTTTCTGATGCCCTCACTCCCTGGGGCCTCTCCTTCGTAGTTCCTCGGGGCACTATTGTTTCACTATGCTTGTGACTTGGGTTTCCCCGAGAGCTAATGCGGCTGTACTGCCCCTCCCTCTCTGACCCTGCACCCCTGCTCTTCCTCACCCCCCACCTCCCTTGGATGGTCCTTCTTGCTCAAAGTCAGTTCAGCAGAGCTGTTCAGTAAGTGGGTTTGGGAGTCGGATGGATGAGTGTCTGAGGCCTGATTCTGTTGCTTCCCAGCTGCGAGCCGAGTCTGGGCCTCATTTCCCCATCTGTAAAGTGGGGACGATTGCACCCCTACCGCCCAGGGGCGGTTATGAGGACAAGTTAAGAGAAGGCGCTGAGGTCATTCCATAGGGGAGATGCTCGATCAACGACACGTGTCAGTATCACTATTTATTTCACTCGTACTGCTGTTCTGGTCTTGCCACCCTGACCCGACTCTGCCTGATGCCTTTCCCAGCACAACCTGTAGACAGTCAAGTTGGCCTCTGAGTCCCTGGGCTGGGTTCCCTTTCAACCCAAGAGGAAGTGAGGAAACGGCAAATAAATTCTGTTTTCACTTGATCTTTTCACACGGCCTAGAAGAACCTTCCCTCCTGCCAGTAAACTCCAGGAACCGAGGGAGACAGGGAAAAGGGAGGTGAGGACCCGGCAGGATCTGGGTAGAGGAATCTTGCTAGGGGGTCTGTGGACGGTCATGAGCAGGAAACGCACGGCTGGGCAGGGAAAGGTCGGGGGTTATCTCCCAGGGGGCGGGGGCGGAGGGAGAAGGCATACAGAAATGGGGGATGGGTCTTTCACCTATGAAACTCCTTCCCCAGCACAAAAATCGCCTAACGGAGAAGACATAGGAGCAAAGAGAGCAAAACCATAATCTGCCAAGGTTTTGTGATGGAGCGGTGAATGGTGCAGAGTGCGGAGTCAGACCGCCTGCCTGGCTCTGAATCGGGCTGAGCCACCTTTGACCTTAGACAAGTCACCTCACCTCTGGTGGTCAGTTTATTCATTCATAAAAAATCTAAAAGCCCACCACGTGAAGTTATATTAAGTTGAATGTATTACCTCCCTGAAAATGCTCGAAGCAGTGCCTGGTCCAGAGAAAACACATATTATCAGTGCTCTTGTCAGGTCCGGGGTGGGCGTGGGTGAGACAGATGCTGCTGGAATAGTCTAGATGCATCCAGAAATACCTAAAATTAAGTACGTGAATTAAGAATTAAGAGTAACTGGGGTGCCTGGGTGGCTCAGTCGGTTCGGCATCCGACTTTAGCTCAGGTCATGATCTCGCTCACAGGCTCGAGCCCCGCGTCGGGCTCTGTGCTGACAGCTCAGAGCCTGGAGCCTGCTTCCGATTCTGTGTCTCCCTTCCTCTCTGCCCCTCCCCCGCTCATGGTCTGTCTCTCAAAATAAATAAACATAACTGGGTGTTGTATGGAAACCAACTTGACAATAAACTATAAAAAATAAATAAATGTTAAAAAAATTTTTTTTAAATGCGGTTCCTTAATCACAATGACCACATTTTAAGTGGTCGGAAGCCACATATGCAGGTGACTACCATGGATCATCTCTCTCTGCCCAGCTCAAGCCTTCAAAGACTTGCCTCCTTCCACTAGGAATGAAATTCATTATCATCATGATCTGAAAAGTTCCACGTGATCAGGCCCCTCCCTCCTTCTCCTGCCTCCCCTGACCTCTTTGCTGATAGCACAGTGATTAAAAGCCTGCCCTCTCTGGCTCCCTGTGCCACCACCTGCTGTGCGACCACGAGAAAGTTTCTTAACCTCACTGAGCCTCGGAGGATGATGCTGATAATAAGATGTTATAGGATTGTGGTGAGAAGTCAGCAGTGCGCGTGACGTTCTTTAAACACACTTACTGCCATGTAAGCACTAGCTGTTCATGTTAATGGTTATTGGTCAACCACCCCCAAAACTGTCTTGCCTCCATGCTTTTGTTTTTGCTGTTCCCTCTCTAGAACGTTCTTCTCCCAGATTTTACATGGCTTTCACCCTCAGTTAATTCAGATCTATGTTCAAATCTTCCTTCTTCAGAGAAGCCTTAACCCACTACCCTATTTAAAACTGAACCCTTTCTTCATGTTCAATCCACTTTCTCTGCTTTTTCTTATGACACTTATCACTATCTGAAGGTATATACATATATATACCATCTGCCTTGCTTTACTAGAATGTCAGGTGCTTGACAGCACCATGGTACTGCCAGCCCCAAGGACACTGTCTGGCATGTGATGGATGCCAGATAAATAAGTATTTGAATGCCTGGATGGATGGATGGATGGGTAAGTGTGTGAATGGGTACAGAAGGGATGGAATACAAAGATGGGCCGCTGAATGGTAGTATTGGTGGAGAGACGCCCCAGTAAATAAATGGGTGGTGAACTAAGGGGTATATGAATGGACAAATGGATGAATGAATATGTGGTAGATGGAGCAAATGGATGGATGGAGGAGTGGATGATGAAGGGATGGATGAATAGATTGGTTAATAAATAGATGAGTGAATAGATGGAGTGGATGGATGGATGGATGGATGGATGATGGACGGATGGTTGACGAATAAATGGATACATGAATGCATGTCTGAGTAGATGGAGGGATGAAGTGGATGGATGGAGGGAGAGATGAAGAAGTGGATGGATGGATGAAGGATGGATGGATGGATGGATCAGTGGATGGATGGATGGAACAGTGAATGGATCAATAGGAGAATGGCGGTAGATGGATGGAGGGGTGGGTGGGTGAAGGAAGGAGTGAATGGATGGGCGAAGGATGGATGGATTAAAAACTGAATGGATGGGTGGATGGATGCACGGGTGAATGGTGGAGCGGCTGGATGGACAGATGGAGGGGGTGACAGATGGCGGGAAAGTTGGTGCATGGCTGCTCCGGCACGGGGCCTTCCTGAACTCTGCTCCCGTCACTTTTGTTTTCCAGGCCGTCCCCAACTGCTCCTGCCCCTGTGCGCCTCTGTGTCCTCGCTGGGCGGCCTGACCTTCGGTTATGAACTGGCGGTCGTATCGGGCGCCCTGCTGCCGCTGCAACTTGACCTCGGGCTGTCGTGCTTGGAGCAGGAGCTCGTGGTGGGCAGCCTGCTCCTGGGAGCTCTCCTCGCGTCCCTGCTGGGCGGCGTCCTCATCGACCGCTATGGCAGGAAGGAAGCCATCCTTGGGAGCAACTTGGTGCTCCTGGCAGGCAGCCTGAGCCTGGGCCTGGCCAGCTCGCTGGCCTGGCTGGTCCTGGGGCGCGTGGCGGCCGGATTCGCCATCTCCCTGTCCTCCATGGCCTGCTGCATTTACGTGTCAGAGCTGGTGGGGCCGCGGCAGCGGGGAGTGTTGGTGTCCCTCTACGAGGCAGGTATCACCGTGGGCATCCTGCTCTCCTATGCCCTCAACTACGCCCTGGCCGGCGCCCCCGGGGGGTGGAGGCACATGCTCAGCTGGGCGGCGGCCCCTGCCCTCCTGCAGTCCCTCAGCCTCCTCTGTCTCCCCTCCGGTACTGGTACCGACGCCGCGGCGCTCAAGGACCTCATTCCTCTCCAGGGAGGGGAGGCCGCCGAGCTGGGCCTGGGGAGGCCCAGATACTCCCTTCTGGACCTCTTCAGGGCGCGGGGCAACATGCGGGCCCGGACGGCGGTGGGGCTGGGGCTGGTGATTTTCCAGCAGCTAACGGGGCAGCCCAACGTGCTGAGCTACGCCTCCACCGTCTTCCGGGCTGTCGGCTTCTGTGGAGGCTCCTCGGCTGTGCTGGCCTCCGTGGGACTCGGCGTCGTGAAGGTGCTGGCCACCCTGGCCGCCATGGGGCTGGTGGACCGGGCGGGCCGCAGGGCCCTGCTGCTGGCAGGCTGTGCCCTCATGGCCCTGTCGGTCAGCGGCATAGGCCTCGTCAGCTTTGCCGTGCCCATGGACTCCGGCCCAAGCTGCCTGGCCGTGCCCAACGCCACCGGGCCATCAGGCCTCGCTGGGGACTCGGGTCTGCCGAGGGCCTCGACTCCACTTCCGCTGCCAACAGCCCGTGAGAACCCAGGGGAGCCAGTCTTGTCGACCTCTGAGACAGTCCAGCCTCACCCCGGAGCTGGGGACCCCCCAGCCCCTGCCCTGCCAGCCTTGAGCCCTGTGTCCCCGACACCCCCTGCCCCAGGGCGTGGCCTGCTGCCCTGGGCCGCGCTCGTCTGTATGATGGTCTTTGTGAGTGGCTTCTCCTTCGGATTTGGACCAGGTAGGGGAGGTTTCTCTTGCTGGTGACTCTGCAGTGGAAAGGTTGGGGACTGTGACCGTCAGGGTCTCAGAGGGACCCCAGAGGTGGCTTGAGCGAGAGGCCAGTGAAGTTTCTGCTGGCCTTGCTTCCTTGCGGGCCGTCCTTCCGATGGTGGGGCCTAATTTCCTGATTGTCGTTTTTTTGGTTTTTTTTTTTCTTATAAAAGTCCCCAAATTATTTAAGCACCAGGCCTCAGAAAACCTGAGTGTTACCCCTGGATTGATCACTCAGGGTTTAGGCGAAAGGGGTTCTCACCGCGGTAGGAGGGGGAGGCAGCGGGAGGAGTGGGTGTCAGGCCTGACACTATTGTTGGGGGGCTGCCCACTGGGTCGTGGGTACCGGGCTCCGGTCCCCGCCGCAGCCCGCTCGGCCACCCTGCTCCCCTGTCCTAGTGACCTGGCTGGTCCTCAGCGAGATCTACCCCGTGGAGATCCGAGGCCGGGCCTTCGCCTTCTGCAACAGCTTCAACTGGGCCAGCAACCTCCTGGTCAGCCTCTCCTTCCTCGACCTCATCGGTGAGTCCTGTGACCTAATTCCGAGGGCCCCTTCCTTCTAGATTGGGGAAGCCAGGGCTTCCGGGGCGAAGTGCCAGGAAGCCTGGTGCAAACCAGTTTATGAACCAAAGGGAGGATTTTTGTCTTAAATCACAGAGGAGAGTGGCCGGCTTCAGGGCCCCCCTGACCCGCGGGCTGCCACCAAGCTGTCACCAGCTCCCCCTCTTTCTGCTCTGCCTGGTGGCAGAGGCGGCCACCTGCACATATCACAGCTGGGCACCCCCCACGGAAGGAAAGCATTCCTTTTTCCATGTTCTTACCCCAGCCCCGGGATGAGCTCTTGTTGGCTCAGCAAGGTGGCGTGCCCACCCCGCCTGGACAGCTGCAAGATTCTGATGCCCGGGGAGGCAGGGGGAATACCTCCCCCTGGAGCCGGGGTGGGTGGGGGACCGCTTCACCCAGCCGCCTGGACTGAGGGTGCCTGGGGGAGGGTTCCTCAAAGGATGCTAGGTGTCAGGGTGCTAGGATCAGGTATCAGCCAAGGGGGGAGGAGAGGCTGGCAGACAAAGACAAGAAGAGACATGACCGTGACCTTCGTGACCTTCTAAGCTTCTACCCCATTCCAAGCCCCATCAAAGAGTAGGCCGGCTTGACTGGCAGGTAGGAGTTGGGGCTGAGGAAGGAGGAGCTGAAGCCATCTGACTGTTGGGGGATGGGAGGGAACAAGCCTCCGGTGGGGGGATGGGGGACTCTGAGCGTGGGGCTCTGGTACCCCCACAGCAAGTCCATGTCCTTCACCGTAGCCCAGAGGTCCTCAACATTGAAGCAGGGGAGTTTTTAAAAAATGTCCTACTGGTCGCAACAGAATAATTCTTTAAATCAAACTCAGTGCAGAATGGAAAATTCTCCGGGCCCGATAACAGGTGCCAGTCTACACCCACACTAGTGAGAATGTGTTTGAGACCCGCGGGTATAGGAGTTGTGACCTTTTTTATTCTAAACCAGCTCAAACAGGCTCGTTCCCACCGGCCAGCAGCCCTTCCCCCAGCTAGTTTGGGTGACACTATGTCTTCCTACCTGGCAACTGAACCCATTCTGAGCCATGGGGGAAGGGGGAGGCGGAGGGAATGTTCTGGGCCC